>CAUYRH010122995.1:0-17531 GCA_963574655.1 Perodicticus potto | reverse complement strand
TGGGTCCTGATCAGCCCACACATTTGTAGAAACTACATGAGGTCAGAGAGAAAACCACCCAAAAGGTAGAGCTCATATTAAATTGGGAAGAATGGCTGGCGACCTGTACAAGACTGAAATTGAACCCACACCTTTCACCACTAATGAAGATAGACTCACACTGGATTAAAGATTTAAACTTAAGACATGAAACTATAAAAATACTAGAAGAAAGTGCAGGGAAAACCCTTGAAAGAATTGGCCTGGGCGAATACTTTATGAGGAGGACTGCCCTGGCAATTGAAGCAGTATCAAAAATACACTAATAGGACCTGATGAAACTAAAAAGCTTCTGCACGGCCAAGAACACAGTAAGTATAGCAAGTAGACAGCCCTCCGAATGGGAGAAAATATTTGCAGGTTATGCCTCTGACAAAAGTTTAATAACCAGAATCCATAGAGAACTCAAACGCATTAGCAAAAAAAGAACAAGCGATCCCATCCCCGGATGGGCAAAGGATTTGAAGAGAAACTTCTTTAAAGAACACAGGTGCACGGCCTTCAGATGTATGAAAAAATGCTCACTATCCTTAATCATCAGAGAAATGCAAATCAAAACTACCTTGACATATCATCTAGCTCCAATAAGATTAGCCCACATAACAAAATCCCAAAACCAGAGATGTTGGTGTGGATGTGGAGAAAAGGGAACACTTCTACATTGCTGGTAGGAATGCAAACTAATATGTTCCTTTTGGAAAGATGTTTGGAGAATACTCAGAGATATAAAAATAGACCTGCTATTTGATCCTATAATTCCTTTACTTGGTATATACCCAGAAGACCAAAAATCACATTATAACAAAGACATCTGTACCAGAATGTTTATTGCAGCCCAGTTCATAATTGCTAAGTCGTGGAAGAAGCCCAAGTGCCCATCGATCCATGAATGGATTAATAAATTGTGGTACGTGTATACCATGGAATATTATGCATCCTTAAAGAAAGATGGAGACTTTACGTCTTTCATATTTACATGGATGGAGATGGAACACATTCTTCTTAGAAAAGTATCTCAAGAACAGAAGAAAAAGTATCCAATGTATTCAGCCCTACTATGAAGCTAATTTATAGCTTTCATATGAAGGCTATAACCCAATTATAGCACAAGAATATGGGGAAAGGGGCAAAGGAGGGGAGGGGAGGGGGAGGATGAGTGGGGAGAGGGTAAATGGTGGGATCACACTTATGGTGCATCTTACAAGGGTACAGGTGAAACTTACTAAATGCAGAATACAAATGTTTTCATACAATATACAAGAAAATCACATGAAGGTTATGTTGAACAGTTGGATGAAACTATTTCAGATTGTATACGAAGCCAGCACATTGTACCCCATGATTGCACTAATGTACACAGCTATTATTTAATAAAAAAATAAATAAAATGCTATTAAGAAAAAAAAATAAATTGGGAAGAATTCTGGTCCCACCAGTTAGAGAGGAAAAATTCATAATACGTGGGTTTAGTATCAAGTACTCAGAACGTTCTTGATTCAGTTTTGGGAAATAATTATCCCTAGACTATAAGCTGCTCTGTTCTAATCTAATAAACCTTAATAGCAAGACTTGAAAAAACTGTGTTTCCAAGTAATTTAATTTTGTCCCAGATTAGAACTCAAGAGTATTTCTAGAAATAAACAAAAGTGCAGAATCTGATTAGGTAAAAGTAATAATATCTGGGCTTCCATAAACAATAACTAGGTGTACAAAGAAGCAGGAACAATATTTTTTAATGAAGAGAAAATCCAATCAACTGAAACTGATTCAGAAATGATACAGATGGATAGAATTGAAAGAAAAGAACACTATTGCAGTTATAGTAATATTTCACATGTTCAAGAAGCAGCGAGAAAGATCAAATGTGTTAAATAGAGATATGAGAGATGTAAAAAAGACCTAAATCTAAACATTGGAGATGAGAACTAGGTGAGACTGATAGCAAATTAAACAGTGTAAGAGAAAAGATTGGTGAATTTGAAGACAAAGAAATATAAATTACCCAAAATGAAATGCAGAGATTAAAGAAAGGCTTAAAAGGGGCCAACGACTGTGTTGTGACTGGCCACTGCCATGGCGGCAACCAGGCACTGACGGACCCAAGGAGGGTTACGGTGGGCCTCTTGGGTCTCACTGGGCCACCAAGCTGATTTCCTACAACTTCTCCTCTTAAAACTCCCCCCTGAAGACATCCAGAATTGAGAAAAAGCAGCATAGACGACTTACCTAAAGATAAAGATAGTATTTTTAAATTACAAAACTTATCTCATAGAATTCCTAAAAAGCATGGATTACATTTCTGTCTGGAAAATGCAGAGAAATAAAGTATGAAATGATCAATGAAGATCTAGAAAATTTGGTCGATAATAGAGAAATAAGCCAGGTAGATGTTGAAGAAGTTTGGTGATATATTATTCTGATCTACCTGCAAAGCATTTTTTAGGTGTGCTATCTCTAGAAGAATTCATAAATCCAAAACAAGTAATTCCTCAGTATGTGATGTACAACATGGCCAACACAAGTAGACGTGGAGTGGTTATATTGCAAGACAAAGCAGGTGACCCTCCTCCCTGGGTATTTATCTGCCATGAAGTGCCTACAAATTGGCCAAGAAGTAATGCTGTGAATAATCCCACCTATGTCGGTTTTGAACAAGATGTATTTAGAACAACTGCAGATTATTTTCTAGACTTCCCTGAGCCTCTTCTTACCTTTGAATATTATGAATTATTTGTGAACTTTTTGGTTGTCTGTGGCTACATCACGGTTTCAGACAGACCCAGTGGAATACATAAAATCTAAGACTGTCCACAATCTTCAAAAACCCTTCACTTAATCAATTTGAATTCCTTCAAATCAACTGAGTGTCGTCTTCTCAGTCTGCTTCGAAGAGATAAAAACAAAGAAGAATCAGATTCTAATGAGAGACGAAGGTAAGTGGTCAAGGATTTCAAGAAAGATGTGCTTAGAAAATGCACCTAGTTAATTCAGAAAGCAGAAGAGCGAATGCTAATGACATTGTGAGTGAAGTTGTCACAATTTAATGGGCTTTCGTAGCGTGCAAGTTCTGTCCTCTAAAGTCAAACCGAGGTTCTTTTCTTTGGAAGGAATTGTAGATGTGCCAGGGAGTTCAAGGAAAGAGAGGTCCAGTGTCTGCCGTCAATCTGTTCTGAACAAAGAAGGACAAAATAATAAACATTTTTTAGGATCTAAGCCCAAGCAAGAATTCCAATGTGATCGTCGTTCAGAGGAGAGTATTCAAAAGCCGTTCAGCGCTGGCCTTAGGAGAAGCTCTCCCCTGGCTGTTCACGACCAAGGGGAGTTGCATGATAGGAAATGCGAGTCAGAGCAGCTTTGTTGGTCCCAGAGTTTGCTTTTGAGAAGCAGTACAGGAAGGAATAGTCATGTCAATATGCCAGTGGCTGAAATTATCATTAAACCAAATCTCAGACAAGGCAGCCCAGGGTACAAACTGCTGTGGAAAGTGAACTCAGAGTCTAGTATCACAGTCAATTAAACACGCTGCAAAAGCGTAGTAGAACTCACAGAAAATTCTTTACCTCCAGCTTCTTCTGTGTTGACTGACATACAAAACTTGCTGAAACCTCACTTAGAAAGGGTCGCCATTGACATCCAGCAGCTATGCTGTTACTTGCCCCACCAAATCCCAGAAAGCTTCAGCATTTGATGTGTATGATTTCCCGAATGAGTCCAAATGTGGATCTGCCTAACCTCCGTGATGCAGTGGGTACGAGGGCCCTGATGGTACATCGTACTTTTTCTCGGTGTGTGCTGTGCTGTGCCAAGGAAGTGGATCTTGATGGACTTCTTCTGATGAGATTCATTTCTTTCTTATTGGGTCATCATCAGGAAATTCTTCAAGTACTCTTCCTTGTAGACTGCTGTGGAGAACATCTTGATGACTTAAAAAAGGGACATATTAAAAGTCCTGGAGATGGACAAGTTGCTCCTTTGCCAATGGACTCAGACTGTGAGCAGATAAAGCATTTTGATGAACAAAATGTTTCTGTCTCCCAAACTGCGATTGCAGAACTCTTACAGACTATTATTGAAAACAAGAGTTTACCTCTAAAGGAGAAAAAAAAAAACTAAAACAGTTTCAGAAGGACTATCCCTTGATACATCAGAAAAGATTTCCAACTACAGAGACTGAAGCAGCACTTTTTGGTGACAATCCTACAATTAAGCAACCAATGTTGAATTTAAAGAAGCCAAAGTTCTGGAGTCTGAGGTATTAGTGGAGTTAAAATTGTGTCATACTTGTGGGACTTTGGCAAATGGAGCCATGTCTGAGAATCCAGCTTCTTGAAGAAGTCTGTTATTAGTAGGGGCTTTCTACATGAACATGTTGTGTAGGGAGGTGGCAAAGTAGTTTATCGACGTGAGATTGCTAAGAAGCTACTAGATCTTATACTAGGTCTCAACCAACAGCACACAGCAGCGGGCGATGCCAAATGCTTCAACTAGGCACAATCTTTTCTTTTTTTTAATATAACCATAAGGAAAAGCTGTCATGATATGTACTAAAAATGTATTTGCTTGAATTTTGAAAACTGAGCTGTATCCATGAAGATTAAGCTGTCATTCTCTTTTTGAAAGATAATTTACCTACATATGTGTAAGTCAATAGGTAATCAGCCCCAGAACTAGGATTTTAGGGTCACCTCTTCGTTTCTAAGTATAAGGATGTGAAGAATATGTGAAAGCTCAGTGAGTTAATTCTCAGGTGCTAAATATTACACTCTTTGTATGTTCTCTGTCTACTTTTGATCCATTTATATATGTATGTATTTTTAAGATGTATATATATGATAAGATTTTGGTTTTTGCCTTAAACATTTAAAAAAAGGCTTAAAAATGGACAAAGCATTAGTGAATTGTGGGACAATTTCCCTTGGCCAAATATATGCATAATTGAGCTCCAAAATAAAGAGGCAGAAAAATATTTAAAGAAGTAATGATTGAAAATTTTATTTATTTGAATCTTTTTTTTTCTTAGGCTAAAGCTTTGCCAATTTTGTCTTTTCAAAGAACCAACTCTTTGTTTTATCAATCTTTTCTATTATCTTTCTAATCTCTATTTCACTTATTTCTTTTCTGACATATAATATTTTCCTTCATCTACTGACTTTGGGATTAGTTTGTTCTTTTTCTAGTTTTTTTTTGAGGTATATTGTTGCTTATTTAATTTTTTTTTCTTTGCGAAATCTACAATGAAACTGCTGGAATAAAACGTTTCGGGTAAACACAAGGAAGAAATTTCTGGTAAGTTTTGAAATGCTGGATTAAGACTTAAGAGTAGATAACTTCACTAACTCTGCCAGTAAAATAAAAGGCAACATCTTCCATAGCCAAAGGTTTCAATTTTGTTTTAGGCAGATTAAAATTCCTCTATGAAGCCTTAGAGGGCAGGTGAAGCTGTTTGGATAGCTGCTTATTTCATAGGTAGAGTGGAGGGGGTTTAGGGCTGTAATTGTTCCATAATGGAGCTGGAGATGGGGCCCACCTTCAGTGATCAGAGTCTCATCAGAGTGACCAGTTTCCATGGAGACTGTCTTACCTGTAAGTTTAGACCCTCATGTTACGCTGCTTATATAATATGATTACAGAGAAAGCAGGTCACTTAATGTTTTATTTAGGGGGCTGTGCTTTGAATAAGACACTCTGAAAAATAATTTAAGTGGCTGCGCCCTCCCAGATGCAGTATAGAAAGTGTGCTGTTTCTTATTTAAATATTTAATGTTTTCTATTTTTATTAGTTAGGAAAAATGCAACATAAATTATGAAACAGTAGTGAATGAATTTTATTTTTGGTGGGGTCAGTTTGCCATGGGTGGTTTTGGAATTAGGTTTCATGGAAGCAGGGCTGGAGCTGGGGCCCTAGCAGATCCTGTGATTTATTGGGGGAGTGCTCTCAAGAGAAGCAGGGGAGGAAAATTGGATAAGGCAGGGAAAAAAGGTAACTGAGATTGGGACTTTACCTCAAAAAAGATTATATCTGCCTCTGCCTCTTTTTCCTTGTTATTTCCTAAACAACGCAGCATACAACTATTTACACAGCATTTACATTATATTAGGTATTATTAATAATCCAGAAATGATTTTAAAGCAAACAGGAGGATGTCGGCAGGTTATATACAAATACAACACCATTTTATACCAAACACTTGGGCCTCTGTGGATTTTGGCGTCTTGTAGGAGGCCCTGGAACCCCCTCCCCCAGGCAGAGGGGACTGTCCTCACGGGTGGGGATGAGTGTGCTGGTTTGCAGCGGGGATTCAGGAGGGGCACCAACAGCACCCTCCAAAGTACATGTCTTACACTACTCAGGTTTTTCTCTTACATAAGCTCACTTCATCCAGACACAGCTTTAGGATTCTGGTGGTCACAATTTCTAGAAAGATGAATCACTGCTCTGCACTGCTGTAGCTTGCCCCGGTGCCCCAGTGGCAGACACTTCCCTCCCCACCCACCCTTACCAGATTCCCCCACCCTTTGATGAACACGTCTGCTCTCTAGGCAGCTGTCTTTGGTGAATTAACCCAGAACCCCTTCCCAGGGGGGTTCTGGGCTCCTGGCTGTGGCTTCCTGGCCTTAACGGCTGCTGCGACCTGTTATTTGCAGTTACAAATGGGAATGGGAATAGCTGGCTACAAGGCTGGATCACGTTAGTGCCTCACGCATTTCTTCGTGCCCCCATTACATTGTGGCAGCGGCCCTTTTTCCTGCTGATGATTTCCTGAGAGTATGCTGAGTTTTCTTTCGTGCTGCTGATTTATCCCACGAGGAGCCAGGGTGCCAGCCAGCGGCTCAGCCTACAGGGCAGTGCAACTCTTACTTTGTCCCTCTGGGTGGAAAGGCTCTTCCTTTGGAACCAAGACCTCTTGACCCACAAAGCTTAAAATTGCGGGGTAGAGAAGCAAACATTCCCAAAGTGAGTCACCAGATGAGTTTGTGAGCAGAGTTTCTATTTCTCTTAATACATCCCTCGGTTCCTGAACCTGCACTTTCTAGCCACTGAGGCACAGCACCCTACATTGACTGTGGGTTTAACGTGTACTCTGTATCCTGAGGAATGATTCCCCACCTCCCCAGGGTTTCACTTCTAAGTTGGCATATCGGCTACATCTTAAAGGGCTCCTTCATCACTCTATAAGGCCGGCAACCTCTGAGTGGTGGGTATTGTGGCAGGGCCCGGTCACCTGCTCACACCACCTCAGCTCCTTTGCAGCAAAGTGGGCCCTTTGTTGTGCAGTGACAGCTAGCGCCTACTACATCAGCCCCTTTGTGAGTCCTCAGATGAAGGTGCTGGTTGAGGCACTGTGGGTGGTAGAGGTAAACCTATCCCTGGAAAATACATCTGTGATATTGTGACGTTATGAGGAATATAATACTTGCTCTCTACCCTTGTCCTGGCACATAGGTGCTAAGCCCTTAGACTCTCCTGAGTGAGGAGGGTCTCTTGTGTGCTAATGAGCTGACTGTCAGGGCAGTGGTGGGGCCCTAGATAGCCAGAATGAGGGATATCACTAGAAAAACCAAGGTGTGATTAGACCCTTGAAACTTGAAGCCCCACCCTCCAAACTCCTGGAAGAGGAGAGGGACGAGGGGCTTTAGGTTGAGTTGATCACCAGTGGCCAATGATATAATAAATCATGAATGTGTAGTGAAGCCTCCATGAACCCCCAAAGACAGGGATTGGGGAGCATTCAGATTCCCGAACACGTGGAGGTCCCCATGGTGGTGCTCCTGGACAGGGCCTGAAAGCTCCCCCTGTCGTCCGTCTGGCTATTCACCAATATACGTTGTGATAGTCTTTGTGACAAATAGGCAAATGTAAGGTTTCCCTGAGGTCTGAAAGCCGTTCTAGCAAATTGATGAAACCTGAGCAGGTGGCTGGGTGCCCGTGGCTCAATGGTCAGAGTGCCGGCCCTGTGCCCCAGGGGTGGCAGGTTTGAACCTGGCCAGGGCCTGCTAAACAAACAAACAAATACACCTGAGGAGGGGGAGTCCCAATGTATGGCTGGTCAGTCAGGAGTACAGGTGACGACCTACTATCTGTGCTTGGAGTCTGCATAGGGAGGAGTCTAGTGGGACCCAGACATTGCCCTGTGGGTTCTCATACTTTATTCAGATAGATTCAGAATCAGTGACGGGTGCTGGAGAATTGCTTGTAATGGGGTAACCCCCCACAGGTCTGGTGTTAGAAATGTGTTGAGTGACTGGGGGAGCAAATAGAGTAAAAAGCTCCCTCCCCCCCACCCCCCAGTATCATGTCAAGTCAGTGTGAGATGTCGCCTTTTATCTTGGATGGCAACACTTCGTAATCACTTTGCATGGAGAGGCTGGTTGGTGAGAGGGTCGGTACCATCTGAAAGGCTCAGCATTGGTTTCTCTGGCTGGTAGGCCAGAAGTTTGTAGTCAGTTGCTGCAGCAGCCGTGGTGACAGGGAGCCTGTCCTGTGTGCCCACATGTAGCAGCCTGCTCTGCCAAGGGGGCTCCTCACACACTCAGGCGGCTAAGGACAGAGGCTGGCTGACACCCGTTGGCTGAGTTATGGGCCTTAGCCCCTCCTCTGAGGTGTGTTCCGTCTGCCTGGTGCACATTTGTGTGTGATTCAGCGATTCTTGCGCTTTGTGCCGGCGCTGACAGGTCCACTGACTTACCTCGTCCCCAGACCTGCCTGTCGCCATCTTCCCCTCTTGCTTATTCTAGGCCCTGACCACCCCACCCTGTGCACATCCTCATCTCTGCCCCTGTCCCCTACTCGGAGTAGGAGACTGGGTGTTCTGCCCACCGGGAGAACTTCTCCTTCCTGCGATCTCTCGGGTCACCTGAACAGGGCGGAGTGCAGGTGTAGCCACCACACTGAGCTGACCCAGCTGGTCATAGGATCCCCCATGAGGTGAAGGGACGGCATCAGGGCGCAGTGATGGGTGACATGGGGATCTGTGCACCTGCTCATGTAGCTGACCGTGACCTTGGCTCAGCTGTAGTGCGGCTGTGCGCGTGTCACTTTCTTCCATTAGAATTGCTGCTGGGCCCACAGGACCCATGGTAAGTTTAACAGAGACTTGAAGAAAGTGATAGGGGAAGCCACAGATATGTAAGAGAAAATCGTTGCAGCTGCTCTGAAAAAGGAAACTAGAGGCTCTTCACAGGGATACTGGAAGGATCTTGAAGATACTTTGTTCTGTCACAAGAAGGCAAGGAGTGAATCAAAACTGTTCAAAACGGGTAAGTGAGAAAATAGCATAGTTTGCCATTTAGAGACGTGCATGGTGGTAACCATCAAAGGGACAAAAAGTGGAAATCGATGAAGTGGATGGATCTGAGAAGGGAGATTCACAGGCTGGAAAGGAGCAGAATCTGCTACTTTTGATTTAGTGAACTTCCTGTGCTCTGAATGTCCACCTCAATCTCTTCATTTTCATTCACTGTGTCTCCATTCCTATTTATTTGTTTATTTACTCACTTTTTGTTCACCTCTTCTGAGAGAATCTAAATATCACTTAGAGTTTATTATTTATTTGACAAATATGTGTTGAATGTAAATGTAAGCAAATGACTCATTTTTTTTTCCCTCTCCTTTACTCATCAGTGAAATGCTAGAATTTTAAAAGCTTTGGAAACATTGGGATTAAATGATTTAAGGCCAAACTAATCTTGCAGGCCTTGTGTGTGTATGTGATAGAATTAATTCATAACAATTCATGCTTTAAATCATCCACTATGAATATGTTCTAAAAAGAGAGATTTGAAACAGGGAAACTTGAGCAATTACAAGAGTTGTTAGAAGGAGCATGCGTCTTGGATGTTTGAAAACGTATCCGTGTGCACGTGAGAAGTGAGCTTGGCTGAGAGTGACAGTGACCTTCGAGTAACAATGGCTTAAGCAAGAGAGAAATTTGTTTCTTGCTCATGTTAAAGTCTAAAGGTAAGTGGTTTGGGGCCTGTGGCCCGTGATTTCGGCCACCCAGTCATCTTGCATCTTGTTTCTCTGCGATGCACTGGGCCTCCCTCTTTAAGACCATCTTGTGACCTAGGACAGGGTTCCTGTTCATTTCTGTTTGTCCTCTAGCCAGCAGAAAGGAGAACAGCCAAGTGGAAGGTCGTGCCTGCTCCTTAAGGACACTTCCTGGAAGTCCCATCTAATGTTTTCCCTGACATCTCGTTGCTGACAACTTAAGTCATATTGCTACACCTTCTCTTCAGTGGTGGCTGGGAAAGGTCATCTTTATAGAGTTTCCTATACCCAGTTAAAATAAAGAGTTCTATTCCTGTAAGAGAACTGGAGAATGGTTGGGGATGAGCAACTAGTGGTAATTTGCATACTGTATCTCTGCAATCATCTTTTTCTTAGTCTCCTTTATTTTTTTATGCAAATAGTTTGGTATACATTAGAAAATGTAGAAAATTAGAAATTTGACTGGGTGCTGTGACTTCACGCCTGTAATCCTAGTACTCTGAGAGGCTGAGGTGGGAGGATCCTTTGAGGTCAGGAGTTCAAGAGCAGCCTAAACAAGAGTGGGGCCCTGTCTCTACTAAAAATAGAAAAACTAGCTGGGCATTGTGGTGGGCACTGGTAGCCCCAGCTACTTGGGAGGCTGAGGCAGGAGGATCACTTGAGCCCAAGAGTTTGAGGTTGCTGCGAGCTAGGCTAACACTATGGTACTCTAGGAGCGAGTACCATAGTACTGTCCCAAAGGAAAAAGAAATTCTTTGTGACGACTCTGCTACTTAGAAAGCAAACTCTAGACAAATGAGGCCATTTCTATGGGCACCTTATGGGGTTGCTTTTCTATGTTTTCTGGTTTGTGATCTTATTGTGTGTTCTGATTTGCCCTTTGCTTCACAATACACCATGTAGATGTAATATGTCAAATAATAGTTGAATCATTATTAGTCCTGGAATTTAGCATCGTAGAAAAGATTTTTACTGTGTTTTGCAAGGTGAGAAGTGCTAGTCAAGAGAGGCCTGCATTGTTCTCATCCCATTTTTTATTATAAAAATCACATGACTATTTAACTTTCTATTACAAACTGTAGAACTGCTGAGTTACCGCGAGCCCCCTCTTCTCATGTTCCTAAAATAAGAATGGAAAGAACTCAGTGTAATTGTACTGCTCTGTAATTTGCCTTTATCGCACCAAGTTAACTGTGTTTTCTAAATCTGTTTCACTACCATTGAGAAAATTTTTGCAGTCTGAAGTAATTATAGCATGCCCACGTGGGAGTAGTGAATAACGTCTCTGCTGTGGAGAGCACCTTCCGACATTCAGGGTGGGGAATTAAGTAGACGGTACATGACGTTGTGAGGCTGTGTCTGGGGAAATCTCCAGAATGAGAAGGGGAGTTTGCGAGAGGATGTTCACCAGAATGCAGCTTCAAATATGTGCGCGGGGAACTCTATTTTAAAAGTACCAAAAAAAATTGAAAGATAATGCGCAAAAAATAATGTCTTTGGTCGTTGAGGATACTTGGGAGATAGTCTTTCTTTTTCTCCTAGCAGTGAGCCTCGCTGGGAAGCTTAAGATTTTTTTTCATCACATAAAGGATGGATGAGCTAAAGTTTAACAAAGGGACCAAACTCGTCTTTGTTATGTTTTTGTTGTTTCAAAGGAATCCCCCATCTCTGTCTGAGTTTTCCTGTACTACCAGTGCTCCCAGTTTAAAAAAAAACATGTTCCGTTTTATTCATGTTTTCTGGAGCAATATCCTTGGTGGCTGACTGCTTCTGCATTCTCAGGTTTGGGGATTGGCAGTGGCAAAGTGTGAGTTGTTTATCTTCTGTGGGAGTCTGTGGAATGGGGTTCACCCCTGTCAAAGGCTTATCCCTAGGATGAGGTTTCTGCGATGTGTCTTTCGTACCGTCTTTGTGCTTTTTTTCTATCATCTGTACTCTTATTTACCTACTATTTTTATTTTTTATTTATTTATTTTTTGAGACAGAGTGTCAAGCTGTCACCCTGGGTAGCATGCTGTGGCGTCACAGCTCACAGAAACCTCAAACTCTTGGGCTTAAGCGATTCTCTTGCCTCAGCCTCCCAAGTAGGTGGGACTTTAGGCGTCTGCCCCAACGCCTGGCTGTTTTTTGGTTTCTGTTGTCATTGTTGTTTGGCGTGCCAAGGCTGGATTTGAACCTGCTAGCTCCAGTGTATGTGGCCGGCACCCTAGCTGCTTAAGCTACAGGCGCTGAGCCTACTATTTTTCTTTAAATAGACTCCCCCCCTTTTTCTGAGACAGTCTTACTCTGTCACCCAGGGTAGCATGCAGTGGCTTCAGCCTAGCTCACAGCAAACTCAAACTCAAGGGCTCAAGCAATCCTGCCGCATCAGTCTCCTGAGTAGCCAGAACAACAGGCGCCCTCCCCAATGCCTGGCTAATTTTTCTATTCTTGTAGAGATGATGGGGTCTCACTCTTGCTCAGGCTGGTGTTGAATTCCTGGGCTCAAGTGATCCTCGAGTCTCAGCCTCTTAGTGAGAGCTAGGATTACAGGTGTGAGCCACTGGCCCTTTTTATTTTTATTTATTTATTTATTTTTGAGACAGCGTCTCACTATGTTGCCCTCAGTAGAGTGCTGTGATGTCACAGCTCACAGCAACCTCAAACTCTTGGGCTTAAGCAATTCTCTTGCCTCCTAAATAGCTGGGACTACGGGTGCCTGCCACAACGTATTTTTGTTTTCATTTGTCATTGCTGTTTGGCAGGCCCAGGCTGGATTCGAACCCACCAGCTCTGGTGTATGTGGCTGAGCACCTTAGCTGCTGAGCTATAGGCGTCGAGCCCACTGGCCCTTTTTAAATTTAAAATCATTTATAAAGGAAACATTATATTATTACTACAAGTAAAAGCCAGTTTCTTATCACAAATAGAAGATAACTGCAATAACAAATAAAATGAAAAAAGCCCCATGTTGTTATTAAAGTACAAAGAAAAACAATAATGTCAAATTATAAATATTATAACTATATATTATCAAATTATACATGGTATAAATATAATGTTAAGATTATGTATGCTATCAAATTATAAATATTATAATTATAAATGTTATTGAATTACAAACTACAGACCTAAAAATAAGTTTCTGGAGGAGAAGAATGACATTTTTTGAGCAGTTAATAAGGGAATAGTAGGTTTAATATCACTTAGTTTACGACAAAGGGGAAGTTCTAGTCAATCGCATTACTTTTGTTATTTAGCATGGAGAGTCTTCCTCACATAGGTCTATGGTCAGAAAGGGCCAGGGGACATCAGTTGCCTCCTGTGATGGAATTACGGATGCTTGTACATAGCTCGGGCTGGCTCAGTGGCGTGTGTGGAATACGGCCTGGGAGGATCCACAGCAGTGGTCTGGGCCACCGTGGTCAGGGATGCTTCCTCCAGGCAGTTACAAAGTTCAGTCCTGGGGATCTGAAACGGTCATGCCCACTCTGGGTACAATTCCTCCCTCAATCTGAACAGGACGGATTAGTGCAGTCACAACAACTACTGTCTCACTGCCAGCCATAACATCCCTGGACGTCTTATACTAGTTATCTATGTGTTTTAAGCTTCAGGAAAATAAACACACGATTATTAAAAAATGTGTGCTGGTATAACTCATAACTCAGGGAGTTGCCACCTCTGCAGAGTGCCCACGAGGGAAGAGGCCCACGGGCTTTCCTCCGGGGGAGTGGTCTGTTTGTGGAAGAAGGTTGGGGTAAGGAACTATTACAAATATTTCATCTGCAGCACCAGCTATTTATGTGCATTTGATAAATTTTGGAGAATAGTATGTGTTTTAGGATAGTTCAAAAAAACAAAATTCCCCACCTCAGAAGCACTTCTTGTACACTGTATTTATTGTAAATGCAGAGGTAAGTTCCACGTTGATATCTGAAACAGCAGTGGGCGTGACTCTGGAAGTGCCTGGGAGGTCCTGGCATTGGGATGTTACTTTTTGCTACACAAGTTAGTCATTACTAGCCCAGAGTTAGGATTGAGCACATTTTCTGGAGCCCTAACAGTCTTTTGGAGGTGAAAAAGGCTTCAAAACTCTCCAATTTGCAGATTATTGTGCTTTCAGTACAAAAGCAGGGACTCTGAAACTCGACCATAAAGGTTAGAAATGAAGAACTCTCCTTGAACTCTCAAGATCTTATAAGAAATCACTTGGATTTGTCATTTCTGTCAATAAATGACCTTCCAGTGAACATAATTTAAACATGTATAAAGCTAGAAGGCATTGGCTTAATAGACTTCGTGTTTGGAAGTATTTTAGTCTGGAAAGAGCCTCAGTTTTTTTCTACCAGCAAAATGTATATTGGATCCAGTTTCCAGAGGTTGCTTTGAGCTTTGCAATTCTTATAATGTTGGAACTTGGAGATCAAAGCTATTTCCACTGCCACTTCCCCCAATGGCTGAAGGAACAGAAATGATTAAAGATGCTTATCTTTAATTTACCAGCCAGGGATTTAAAAATGCTTTCTCAAACGAGTTAAAGCAATCATTTACTGGGGGGGGGGAACACTCACTAGTATCGCTTGGCCTTTGCCCTGGAGATGTTCACTGTCCAGTGAGAGGTAGGCATTTACATAATGCAAACCAAGTTATGATAAGTGCTCTGTAACTGTTTAGAATGGGGAAAATGTGGGAAAGAGGAGAAAGTGATTAATTCTTGGTGGGGGACAGCTTTACAGGAGTACTACTTTAGTGGAACTTCTAAAAGTAAGGAGTTTGCTGGATGAAAAAGGGGAGTAAGGCATTTCAGGTGGAACCAAGGTGACTTGATCAGAGATGGATGAGTCACCTGGTGGGGTTGGACGTAGATGGGGTTAGAAGGGAGGGGAGGAGGGATCTAGGATATGTTGAGATCACCCGGGAAGGTCTTTGAGTTCTGCAGCGGAGGCTTTGGACATTATTCTACAGGAGGTGACGAAAGACTCAAAGACAGACCAAATGCAGAATCAGTAGGACTTACGTGTGGACACGTAATCAAACAATTGTAATCAGTGAGAGTTCTGTGATAAGGGCGTGTGCGGAGTACTGGGAAAAGTCAGATGTGGGGACGTTTCTGAAAAGTGCAGGTTCACCAGGGAATTCAGACCGTACAGGCAGAAGAACCAGAACGGCAGGACATGGTCGATCCGGCAACCTTGTATTGGTTTCACATTAGAGTCACCTGGGAAACCTTTAACAAAACTATCAATGCTGAAGGCTCACACCCAAAAAGTCAGACTTAATCAGGCTGGAGTGAGCCTGACCACCGATGCCTTTACAAAGCTTTCCAGATGATTTTCAAGTGCAGCAGTGTTGAGTTCCATCATCTTAACCGGTTTGTTGGGCTTGAAGTGTGGTGTTGTGTAAAAGAGCAACGGTAGATGATGTTTGAGGACAGCCCTGGGATACCACACTAGGGTGTCATTATCAGAGTGCAAGGAGACTGATGATAATTAATCTCGAACGACAGGCATAAACCACGACTGTCTCAGAGAGACCTGAAGGTACGGTCACGTCATCATGTGAACTATGGGGAACTTTGAAGGTTTTTAAGTAGGTGGGTATGTGACTGAACACAGTTTTTAAAAACTGTTTTTGTTACAGTAGTGTAGGGAAGGGATGGGAAGGGAGGAAGAGTGAAATCAGGGAGGCTGGTTAGGTTGAGTTTAATCATCCAGGTGAGTGAGAGGGCAGGCTAGAATAAGGAAAGGCAGTGAGAGGTGTCAAGGAGTTAGACTGGCTGGTGTCACACTGAAAGTTGCACCAAAAGTTAAACAAGGCAAGGAAGATTTTCCTCAAGGCTGTTGTAATAGGGGAGAGAGAGCAGAACCTGTGTCTGGACTCAAGTCCATGGAAACAAAAGGTGGGAGGATTTTTATCTGCTGGGGTGAGAGGAAGACCAGACTTCATTTGTGTTTGCTAATTGGTTTTACCCATAGGAAAAATAATCATTCTGTCATCCAGGAGGTGGTTTTACGACTTGGAGCGAAGTGCTAGCTGAAGTTAGGCTCCTGCCTTCCTGCAGAATGGGGAGTAGTAGAACTATCTTCTTTGGTATTTACATTTCAAAGAGGTGGTTCTCTAGGGTCCTAGAGAAATACAGCCCTGGGAAGAGGCTTTTAAAAAGATTTACACACATCTCAAGAGGGCAGAGAAAGAACTTACATATTTTCTAAAGTTAAGGCTCTAAGAATAGGGAAGTCAGGGCCTAGAGTCAGGAGGAAGGGTTAGGGTTAGGGGAACGTTTACGCCATCTTGGGCAGTAACCTTGGAGGAGAGGTTGAGGGGAAGGAAAGAGTTTAGAATATTTTTTTGGTTTCTGGCTTTGGTCCTGGGTGGATGTTGATACCATTCATTACCACCATAAAGAACACAGGATGAGGCTTGGTGCCTGTAGTGCAGTGGTTATGGTGCCAGACACATACACGAGGCTGGCAGGTTCAAACCCAGCCCGTGCCAGCTAAACAACAATGATAACTGCAACAAAAAACACTCAGGTATTGTGTAGTCCCAGCTATTTGGGAGGCTGAGGCAAGAGAATCACATAAGCCCAAGAGTTTGAGGTTGCTGTGAGCTGTGATGCCACAGCACTCTACCCAGAGGGACGTAGTGAGACTCTGTCTCAAAAAGAATATAAGAGGAATAGAAGGTTGGCAAAAACACAAATTAAGTTTCGGAGAAATGGAGTTTGTGATGCTGCTTGTAGGAGATCTAAATTGAGTTAGACATATGGGTCTGTGACTCAGGAGCGAGGAGGGTTGGGAGGTAAGTTTGGGCATGATTGATATGTAGAATTAGTAGCAGAATCCGTCTTAGCTCATCTGGCAATTTATGTTTTGCTGGAGCTAACCCTTCTCTCTCCCCTGAGGTTGAGAGAGAATTCATATGGGTTAAATGGAATTTCCGGAAACAGCAAGATGTATCTAGTAAGTGCCCAGTGCGTTTTCTTACTTCTATTATCATAGCACGAGGTGAGGGTGAGTCAGTGCAGGGAATCCAGTGGTCAACGAGTGAGCGTTACTGTAAATTTTCAATTTTCCTTGTATTCTAGTAGAAGTGACCTCTCATGGACAAGTGGTTTTTCGTACCAGAGATCCATTTTGCTTAGAATTAGCAAACAAAAACAACAAATCAATAAAAAAAAAGCATAGAGGCAGCCTTCTGTAGAGTTCACTTTCTGAATTTTTGCAGGACAATGCTAAATACAGTCAACAGAGGGCAAGGAATCTCCCTGAAAGGTCAAAAGAAAAACCCTAACCAAATGGAAAACACCAATGGGCCTGTTCTCTATGATGAGGATCCTGCCTATGCTAAGGTCTATTTATTTGCTGGAAATTTTTTTTTTTTTTTTTTTTGAGACAGAGCCTCAAGCTGTCACCCTAGAGTGCCATAGCATCACAGCTCACAGCAACCTCCAATTCCTGGGCTCAAGCGAGTCTCTTGCCTCCGCCTCCCAAGTAGCTGGGACTACAGGCGCCCGCCACAA
>CAUYRH010122991.1:0-12865 GCA_963574655.1 Perodicticus potto | reverse complement strand
CCCCGCCCGCCTCCCGCAACCCAAACCGGCTGCGCTGGCCGGCAGCACCTCCTCCCGCGCCCTCCCGGGGCCCGCGAGCCGCAGAGGTGGCGGCGCAGCGAGCTCTAGCGCCCCCGACGCGGCCGGCCCAGCCGGCCCTGCGCGTGCGACGGCCTCGGGTGGCGGCGCGCGCGGCACGCTGGGAATTGTAGTCCTTGCTGAGCAGCCACGCCCGGCCGTGGAGACCCCGCGGCTAGGAGGAGGCAGGCGGGCTCGGCACAGGACCGCCCTCCCTGCCGCGCCCCGGCACGCCGGCGGGGAGAGAGCGCCTAGACCTGCACGGTCAATCAGGAACCGCCTCGCGCACCCAAGCTGGTGCAGTGTTAGCAAAGTCTCAGCGCCACACCTAGAAGAGCACTAAAGTAGAAAAAAATAAAATAAAACATAAATAAATAAACAACAAAAAGATAAATAAACAAATAAATAAATAGAGCTGAAAGGGTGGTCTCAGGCAGAGCGGCGAGTTCGGGTCGGGGGGGCGACTTCAGGTGATCGGGACTGTGGCGCAGTGGCTAGCGCATTGGACTTCTAGCTAGGCCTTGGCGTATTCAAAGGTTGTGGGTTCAAGTCCCATCAGAGTCAAGTTTTGAGGACTCCTCCCTCACTTTCATTTGGCATTCTGTGTCTTCCAGCACCCTTACAAATTCCGGAAAGTAGAACCGCAGATCACACCCATCGCTTCTACAGTATAATAAATACACCTGGCATTTGGAATAGCAGCCTGGCTGGCTTGCTGATACAGGGCGCGGATTTGGAGGCCCTTGGTTAACTTCAGCCTGTGATAGCTCTGGACCCCCGCAGCAAATCAGTTAGTCTATAAACCCGAGGTCTTATGCTCATACGGGATCCTTTCGCTCAGAGCTGGACAGGGACCCCACCATTTTCTAGGCCTGGACAAACAGGTCTATACCAGACCACATTCTCTGAACTCAAGCAGAGTCAGAGAAAAACAACGTGATCAGTATCTTATCTGGGCGGTCCCTCCTGGAATGAAAACAATGCACCTTGCGGCCTCTTCTGGAGTAGAGACTGTAAGGACCGAATTCATTTGCTAAATACATTCATTTTCTAATTGTTTCCTATCCACCTGACCCTGTCCTATTGTGACTAGTTCCGAGAATGTTTTCCCCAGACCTCCATGTTCACAGGCAGTGTATGAACCCATAGACCAGTGATTCTCAACTGAGAGGATCTTAGGTATGCCACGAAAATTTTAAAGATCATTAAATTATTTTTTGAGGGCCGAGCCTGTGGCTCAAAGGGGTAGGGCTCTGGACACATATGCTGGAGGTGGCAGGTTCAAACTCAGACCAAAAACTGCAAGAAAAAAAAAAAGTTATTTTTTGAAAGTGGTTCACACCTGTAATCCTAGCACTCTGGGAGGTGGAGGCTAGTGGATCGATTGAGTTCCAGACAAGCCTGAGCAAGAGAAAGACCTGTCTCTAAAAAATAGCCGGGCTGTTGTGGCCAGTGCCTATAGTCCTAGGTACTTGGGAGGCTGAGGCAAGAAGATCCTTTGAGCCTCTGAGTTTGAGTTTGCTGTTCAAAGCACAGTGTTATTCTTACTCTTTTTTTTGTTTGTTTTTTTGTAGAGACAGAGTCTCACTTTATTGCCCTCAGTAGAGAGCGTGGCGGCGTCACACAGCTCACAGCAACCTCCAACTCCTGGGCTTAGGCGATTCTCCTGCCTCAGCCTCCCGAGTAGCTGGGACTACAGGCGCCCGCCACATCGCCCGGCTATTTTTCTGTTTTGCATTTCAGCAGAGGCCGAGTTTGAACCCGCCACCTTTGGTATATGGGGTCGGCGCCCTACTTGATGAGCCACAGGTGCCGCCCCTATTCTTACTCTTTTTTCCTGATCAACGTAATTTAAGTGTGCCATGAAAGTTTAACTATAGGTTTAAGTATGCCATTAGAAGAAAAAGGTTGAAAAACTGCCCTAGACAAAAGGCCCATGGAGGCGTCCCACTTGGGTTCTCTGCCCCTCCTCTGTCTGGTGTTCTGTTGTCCTTTTTTCCCCTTATTTGTTTCTTTCTGTCAATAAACTCTGTCCTTTCAATGATACACTTCGCCAGTGGTTTCACTCTTTCAGCCCTGAGACAAAAGAACCCAATACCCAACAGAGAAATTCCAGCAACAATGCTACCTGCACAGCAGCTCCTGTGGCTCAGTGGGTAGGGCGCCAGTCCCATAGACTGAGGGTGGTGGGTTCGAAACCAGCCCCAGCAAAACTGCAATAACAAAAAAAAATAACTGGGCGTTGTGGCGAGCGCCTATAGTTCCAGCTACTCCGGAGGCTGAGGCAAGAGAATCACCTAAGACCAGGAATTGGAGGTTGCTCTGAGCTGTGACGCCACAGTAGTTAGACAGAGGCTCAAGCTGTCACCCTGGAGAGAGTGCCGTGGCATCACAGCTCACAGCAACCTCCAATTCCTGGGCTCAAGCGAGTCTCCTGCCTCTGCCTCCCAAGTAGCTGGGACTACAGGCACCCACCACAACGCCTGGCCATTTTTTGGTTGCAGCCATCATTGTTTGGCGGGCCCAGGCTGGATTTGAACCCGCCAGCTCAGGTGTACGTGGCTGGCGCCTTAGCCCATTGAACCACAGGCGCCAAGCCAGACACCTTGTTTCATTATTTATCCTATGCAGTATCATTTTTTTTTTTTTTTTTTTTTTTTTGAGACAGAGCCTCAAGCACAGCTCACAGCAACCTCCAACTCCTGGGCTTAGGTGATTTTCTTGCCTCAGCCTCCTGAGTAGCTGGGACTATAGGCACCTGCCACAATGCCTGGCTATTTTTTGTTGCAGTTTGACCTGGGTCACATTTGAACCCACCACCCTTGGTATATGGAGCCGGCGCCCTACCCACCGAGCCACAGGAGCCACCCCATGCCTCAGATTCTTACTGGTCTTTTTTTTTTTTTTTTTGAGACAGAGTCTCACTATGTCGCCCTCAGTAGAGTGCAGTGGCATCACAGCTCAGAGCAACCTCAAACTCTTGGGCTTACGCAAGTCTCTTGCTTTAGCCTCCCAAGTAGCTGGGACTACAGGCACCTGTCACAACGCCCGGCTATTTTTTTTTGTTGTTGCATTTGTCATTGTTGTTTAGCTGGCCCCAGTCAGGTTCAAACCTGCTGGCCTGGGAGTATTTGGCAGGCACTGTAACCACTGTGCTACGGGCACTGAGCCATTACTGGTCATCTTTAACATCATTCAATAATTCTTTTTTTTTTTTGAGAAAAAGTCTCTGTTGCTGTGATTAAAGAGCTGTGGTGACCTACCTCACACCAACCTCTAACTCTTTGGCTTGAGCAATCCTCTTGCCTCAGCCTCCCAAGTACCTGGGAATATAAGCACTCAACACACCTGGCTAGTTTTTTTTCTCTTTTATAACAGCGATGACGTCTCACTCTCACTCTTGGATTCTAACTCCTGAGCTCAAGTAATCCACCCACCTCGGCCTCCCAAAGAGCTAGGATTACAGGCATGAGCCACTGCGCCCAGCCCATTCATTAATTCTTCAGGAAGTATCCAAATTACCAAGGTCATTCTGAATTTAAATTGTTTGTTTCATACATAGTAAGGTACATCATTATATAAAAGTACTGGGAATGGGGTGGCAAAGGTATAAAAATATTTGACAACTCTAACTTTCCAAGAGCTAATAGTTTAGGACACACATAAAATTAAGAGATAACTAATATCACAAATCAAGATGTAAAACAATATAAGCAATATGGGAATCCTAGAGGAAAAAGAGATTACCTTACATGAGAAGAGTCCATGTCATAAGGGAGGGAGGCTAGATAAACTTAAACATAAAAAATTAATGTAATTTGGGATGATCAAAATGAGTTAGAAAGAGTAAGTCCAGTAGGCCTAATGTCTGAATAGCTATCAGATATATGAAAGTTGAAAAAATCAAGTTAATGCCAGGGAAAAACCATGGTTACCACTTTTAAATACAAGGAAAGCTAAGAAGGAAAGATGGTTTGAGAAGAAATTGATCCAATTTATGACTCAGTGCCGTAGCACAGTGGTTATGTGCCGGCCACATGTACTGAGGCTGGTGGGATCGAACCTGGCCCCGGGCCTGCTAAAACAATGACAACTGCAACAAAAAAAAGCTGGGCGTGCGGCAGGTACCTGTAGTACAGACTACTTGGGAGCCTGAGGCAGGAGAATCACTTGAGTCCAAGAGTTTCAGGTTGCTGTGAACTATGACGCCACAGCACTCTACCAAGGGCAACATAGTGAGACTCTGTCTCCAAAAAAAAAAAAAAAAATTGATCCAATTTAGATATGGTAAGTGAAAGGTGTAAATAGTGGTACCCAGAGAGAAGGCCACATTGGAGATGTTCAGGCCAGGTTTATTGAAAGGGGAGGGTAACATTTCTGGACCGTGCAAAGGTGGCAGCAGCATCTGGGGAGCAGTTAGAAATCTTTTTTATATGGACCTGTAGGGAATGGTCAAATTCCACAAAGGCCTGGAAAGTTAGGGTCCTTTAGCACGAAATTCTGGGGGAAGAGCTAACCAGATTCTTTGTGCCTTTGTCCTGGTGGGGGGAAGGGTTTGTGTATAGCTGTGTTAGGCCCCCCAACATTCCCAACTCTTGTTAAAAGGGGTGATGGGAATGATGATAGTCTATCTTCCAAAATTGCTTCTGGCTTGATAGGGTAATAGTTGTCTTCAGTGGTGTAAGTCAGATGTCGGTAGAGCTGTTCAGGTTTGGGGTACATTGGGAGAGGGTTTGGAAGTGGTAGAAATTGGGTGGCAACTGTGGCTGACATCTTTTTTACACTGTCTTGAATAAATGAGGACAGGAATTGAATGACATAAGGGGCAATGGTTAATAACAGAAGGAGTATGGTGAAGCGGCCCAAGCAGGATAAGATCTAGTGCTCCCATGGGCTGTTGAATCAGGATCTCTCATTTTGAGAGCATAGGTAGGTAGGTTGTTCTTGGAGCCAGGCGACGCCTTCTAGGATCAGATCAGACTTCTTGGTGTAGTAACAGCAGGTGTCCTGTGAAAAGTGTAAAGGCCCCCTTTCTTCTGCCTGAGTAGATCTAAGCCTCCAAGATGGTTGGGCAGGGGGCAAGTGGAAAGTAATAAAAGGATGATCAAGATAACTTTATCTTCTAGAGAACTAAGAAATTATAGAATATATAAAGGGGGATGGCTCGGCACCTGTAGCTCAGCAGCTAGGGTGCCAGTCGCATACACTGGAACTGGCAGGTTTGAACCCAGCCCGGGCCTGCCAAACAACAATGACAACTACATGCAATAAATAAATAAATATAGGGGGAGCTGCATTTTATTTTTTTTTTTAACAATGGAGATAGGAAACAAATAGAGGTTTTTTTAAATTTAGGATGTCTAGAGGATATGGCATTGGTATTTATTGGAATTAATTTACTTACCTGTGTTATAGAGGAAGTTACTTAAGGCCATCCTGGTGTGATGGAGTTGAGCCCCCTTTCAAGTCAGACTTGCTGGTCAGCTGAAACCCACTCCCATGTCGATTTAGGGAACCACCAGTTCCAGAAGGTGAATAAAATCTCCTGTTTTAAGGTGGTTATACTCTCCCTTCTAAAGCCTTTCTCCTTTGTTGAGAAGAGGCAGGTTTGGGGTTTTAGCAAAGATGCCTCTTGGGGCATTTTATTTTAGAGATCCAGAGTCATAAAGGTGGGCAGGGCTCCATTCTATAGAAGAGTGTGGTACTCTGGCCTGGGCCTTTTGAGTAACCATCTCTGGAGAAGTTTTAAAGTGGCAGCCACTATTGAAAAACTTTCCTGCTTTCAGTACTGTTTTCTCTCTCCCTTTATCCTCTCTCCAACCAAAGCCAGTGGGTAGAGGGAAGTTGGTGGGCAGGGAGAGGGGAGCTGGTGGGAGGGGCAGGGAGCCAGTGGTGGGGGCAGACGAACTCCATGGGGGGGCATGGTGCTAGGTGGCTGTGGGGACTATGCTCTGGCCTGTGCATCTGTGCTTATGTTGGTTATGGCCTAGAAAGTACGCATGGCCTCCCACACCACTGCTGTGGGAGCTGCCAGCTGTGCGGTAGCCTGTGGTTTGCACTTGTGCCCGCAGCCTCAGCTGTGCTGGGCATGGGGAAGGAAGCCATGAGAAGTCCAGGGTGGGGTGGGGGAAAGTGGAGGGTCTTGAGGCTCTGGTGATGGGTTAGGAGGTGGAGGAGCAGTGGAAGCTGTTGGAATCCCTGGAGGAGAGAAGAGAGGGAGGAAGACCAGGTCTTCACACCAGACAGAAGGGGTGTGTCCCAACAATGATTTGTATAGGGAGGGGTAAGAGCAGAGGGAGAGAAAGGCCCAAAGATCAGGGGAATTCATTCCATCTGCCTTTTTTTTTTAGAAAATGATTTAAATTTTTTAAGATATTAAAATTAAAAATTAAAGTTCCAGTTTTCTAATTTGTATTGAGTTTGAAGGAGACATCCCTGGGGTGTCTCTGTTGAGGAGGCGGGAAGGGCCAGCTCCCATGTCTCAGATGTCCTTCCCCTACCTGGGTGGAAAAGAAAGCATCCCTTGTTTCCCAAGAACCAGGAGGGAAAAACAAAAGACTGAGAAAGGTCAGGTGTCCCTATTTTTTCTCAGAGAACTTAATGTCCCCAGGACCTTAAAAAGCCTAAAAGAGGGTCCAGCACTGGGCTTGAAGCAAAAAAATGAAAAACAAAATGATTTGAGGTCCCAGACCCCAAAAGAGAGCACAGCTCTAGGACAAAACCCTCTATTAGATGCAAACAAATGAAGCAGCAGCAATGCAGATATGAGGACACAGAGGCAGGGAGCAAGCTGAGGGGGCTTCTGTTTGAAACATAGAGGCAGGAAGCAAGCTGAGGGGGTTCTGTTCATGACAGGCATGGTAGCTCATGCCTATAACCCCAACACTCTGGGAGGCCAAGGCGGGTGGTTTGCTAGAGCTCAGGATGAGTTCCAGACCAGCCTGAGCGAGAGAGAGAGACCCCATCTCTAAAAAAATAGCCGAATATTGTGGTGGGAACCCATAGTTCCTGCTACTTAGGAGGCTGAGGCAAGAGAATCAATCACTTGAGCCCAAGAGTTTGAAGTTGCTGTGAGCTATGAAGCCATAGCATTCTACTGAAGGTAACAAAGTGAGACTTTGTCTCAAAAAAAGTAAAAAATAGAGACCTTACATTTGAATGGCAGTCAGGATGAAATCTCCTAGGACTCTGCCAGAGCTGGGTCAGCAGAGTCGAGTCTAGGCACAACTGGAATCAGGTCCAAGAAAACTGGGGTGATCAGGGTGGGCAGCAGTGAGATGCGCCTAGGCTGCCAGCCAGCTGCTAGTCTGCCACCAGTCCCAGGTTTCAGCAACACATGAAAGGTGTAAGCAGTGGCACCCAGAGATGAGGCTACAGTGGAGATGTTCAGGCCAGGTTTATTGACAGGGGAGGGTGATCTGCTTGGGCAGTGCAAAGGTGGCAGCTGTGGCAGGTGTAGGAGACCCCTTTGATACGGCGGTGGCAAATTCCGCAACTTGCCTGGGAAGTTAACGTCCTTTGGTGAGAACTTCTGGAGGTGGGGCTTCCCAGATCCTTTGTGTCTGTCCTAGGAGAAGAGGAGGAGGATGAGGGAAAAGGTTCATGTGTAGCTGTATTAGTCCCCCAACAGTAAGGTCGAAGAAGCAACAAGATGATAAAGTGGAAATATTTAGCAAACTTGTAGAGACTGAGACTTCAGATAAATATCAGGTTCAGAACTAAAAATTTTGGAATAATACCCTCAAATACCTTCAGAGGTGGTAGTCAAGCTATAAGAGCATTATGCTTCTCTGGAGGAAACAGGAAGAAAGGAGGGCTTAAGAACTGAAATTCAGAGAATGCTGACAGGGGAAAAGGTGGGAAGATAAATTATCAGTGGAGCAGGAGAGCATTTGAGGGTGAGAAGACAATGATGACATATAACATAGATGAGAGTGTTTCAAGAAGGAAAAGATGATTCACAATGTCAAATGTGACACAACAGTCAGGAAAAAATAAGGACTTGAAAAAAGCTATTGAATTTAACAATAAAGAGATCATTGGTGCCCATCAAAAGCAAGGTTTAATTACTGTGCTTAAAACAGAAGCCAGGGCTTGGCGCCTGTGGCTCAACGGGCTAAGGCACCAGCCACGTACACCTGAGCTGGTGGGTTCAAATCCAGCCTGGGCCCACCAAACAACAGTGATGGCTGCAACCAAAAAAAAAATGGCCGGGTGTTGTGGCGGGTGCCTGTAGTCCCAGCTACTTGGGAGGCTGAGGCAAGAGAATCATCTAAGCCCAGAAGTTGGAGGCTGGGGTGAGCTATGTGCTATGTGACACCACAGCACTCTACTGAGGGTGATAAAATGAGACTAAAAAACAAAAAATCTTTTTTTAAATGCCATGTTTATTCTTGTATTTAATGAAACATTTTATGCATGCAGAACAGATAATTGATATATTGATCACTCATGCCTACTTCATGTCTAAATAAATGAAGACCAATCCACAGATACCCTCAGAATTTCACAGGCAGTCCACAACAAGAATAGAGGTTATAGTTATGTCTTATTTATTCCCAGAGTCATTCCTAATGATTCAAAGGAAACGAGTCAGGATAAACTCAGACAACTTAGAAAACAGAACTAAAATAAAGATCATAACTTTGCATCCTTAAAGGAGACCCTGCATGCCCAGAAAACAACTAAATTTCATCAGTACAAACCCACCATGCCCTACGTACATGTTAAACATTTAGTCCTTAAATATCTCCAAGAGATAAGCTATTCTTGTCCCTATTAACCGGCTGGGAAAATTGAGGGAACAAAATACCACACACACTGCCCAGTGAAAAAGTGGCAAAGGCACAAACCACACAGTAACTTGCCTTCTAACTCAGGCCATCACATACTACTCTGGACTCAGAATGTTATACTATATGGCTTCTAATAAGAATAGAACATTTAGGGCAGTGCCCGTGGCTCAGTGAGTGGGGCCCCATTTACCGAGGGTGGTGGGTTCAAACCTGGCCCCAGCCAAACTGCAACAAAAAAATAGCCAGGCGTTGTGGGCACCGGTAGTCCCAGCTACTCGGGAGGCTGAGACAAGAGAATCACCTAAGCCTAAGAGCTGGAGGTTGCTGTGAGCTGTGACACCACAGCACTCTACTGACGGTGAAAAAGTGAGACTTTGTCTCTAAAAAAAAAAAAGAAAATTCCCAGAAATTTACAGGTATGTAGTTTCAATAAATATTCTTTTTTTAAAAAGAGATTTCATTGCCCTCAGTAGAGTGCCATGGCGTCACTGCTTACAGCAACCTCCAGCTCTTGGGTTTAGGCTATTCTCTTGCCTTAGTCGCCCCAGTGGCTGGGACCACAGGTACCTGTCACAACGCCCAGCTATTTTTTGTTGCAGTTTGGCCGGGGCCAGATTCATACCCACCACTCTCAGTATATGGGGCTGGGGCCCTACTCACTGAGCCACAGGCACCTCCCATTAATAAATATTCTTATACTACCAAATGTTCTGTTTGGAGGGAGGATAGCAATAAATTAAAGGAATCAATTTTTTTTTTGTTTTTTTTTTTGAGACAGAGTCTCACTATGTCGCCCTCGGTAGAGTGCCATGGCGTCACAGCTCATGGTAAACTCAAACTCTTGAACTTAAATGATTCTCTTGCCTCAGCTTCCCAAGTAGCTGGGACTACAGGCGCCCGCCACAAGCCCGGCTCTTTTTTGGTTGTAGTTGTCATTGTTGTTTGGCAGGCCCAGGCTGGATTTGAACCCACCAGGTCTGGTGTATGTGGCTGGCGCCCTAGCCGCTGAGCTATAGGCACTGAGCCCCAAAGAGTTATTGATGGCAGAATTATTACACAACAAATCCTGTTTTTAAAGGTTTTCGTCTGACATCAGATGCTTTTAACATTATAATAACACTGTTCAAAGTAACAATTAGCAGCCACAAAGAAGTTACTCAAAGGAGATGCCCAAGTATAAATGCTGCCTGAAATGTGTGTAAATATTCTAGGGGTTGGTTTGAAAACTCCCTAAGATATGGAGTCACTTGTCTGAGGAAACCAAATCCTAGTTTGCATTATCATTGCAATTCTCATCCAGGGGATTTATAGAAAAAAAAAAAAACTAGCCCTATATCACCTTATCTTCATAAACTAGTTTAGTTCAACAGGGGACCACGGCAGAGCCTGGTGCCAGATCCCAAAATTGATGGACCTTGGGCTCCCTCTGGAGGATATTTGGACTATCTGACTTTGAAGATAACTTCTTAGTCAAGAGGACCACATAGAACATGTTGGACACCAACAATCTATAAAAAGTAGTTATCCAAGCTGGGCACAGTGGCTCACGCCTGTAATCCCAACATTCTGGGAGGCCAAGGTGGGTGGATTGCCTGAGCTCACGAGTTCACGAACAGCCTGAGCCAGAGTGAGACCCCTGCCTCTGAAAACAGCTAGGGGTTGTGGCAGGCACCTATAGTCTCAGCTACTGGGGAAGGCTGAGGCAAGAGAATCACTTGAACCCAAGAGTTTGAGGTTGCTGTGAGCTATAACGCCATGGCACTCTATCCAGGGCAACAGCTTGAGACGCTATCTAAATAAATAAATAAGTAGTTATCAAAAAAATGAAATTAATAATAATATACTTACAAAACCATATTATGCCCCACTAGTAAAATTATCTCATATTTCATTCTTCTTTGTTTTTTTCCCCAAGTGGCTTACAACGTGGGGTGCTTAATAAATTCATTCATTGATTCACAGAGCAGATGTTATTGAATGCCAGTATCTGCTAAGCATTATTCTAGGCATGGAGAATATAGAAGTGAACAAAACACTGAATTCCTGCCTTCAAAGAGTTTTTTTTGTTTGTTTTGTTTTGTTTTAGAGACAGAGTCTCACTTTATCACCCTCAGTAGAGTGCTGTGGCGTCATAGCTCACAGCAACCTCCAACTCCTGGGCTTAGGCAATTTTCTTGCCTCAGCCTCCCGAGTAGCTGGGACTACAAGTACCCACCACAATGCCCGGCTATTTTTTGTTGCAGTTTGTTGCTCCCCTCAGGGAGCAGGTGGGAATGGAGAAAAGATTGGGACCTTAATTTTGGACATACTGGTTGGGTGTGGCAGCTCATACCTGTAATCCCAGCACTCTGGGAGTCTGAGGCAGGAGGATTGCTTGTGCTCATAGGTTTGAGACCAGCCGGAGCTAGAGTGAGACCCTGTCTCTAAAAATAACCAGACATTGTGGTAGGCACCTGTAGTCCCAGCTATTCTGGAGGCTGAGGCAAGAAAATTGCTTGAGCCCAAGAGTTTGAGGTTGCTGTGAGCTATGATGCCATGGCACTCTATCCAGGGCCATAAAGTGAGACTGTCTCAAAAAAAAAAAAAGGAAGTTTGAGATATCTCTTATATGTTTTAATGGAGCTGTTGAATAGGCAATTGAAAATCTGAGGCTGGAGTCTAGGGGACAAGTCCAGACTGGGGAAAGAGATTTGAGTCATCAAATTTAAAAAGTGTTAAGGACTTAGGTCTGGACAAGATCACCAAGGGAGTGTAGACAGAAAAGAGAAGCAGTCTAAGAACTGAGCCCAAATATTGTTATTACTTCAACTATAAAAACATCATATCTCTTGCTTTCTCATTGTTTATAGGATTCATTAAACTATTATTAAGAGAAACCAACCAGATAAACTAACAAATCTACTGTTCCTCCAGAAGACTATAAATAAACTATTTGGGGATTCTCTCTAAGCTTTCAGGTTTCAAAATTAAAATTAATATTGAAATGCCCAAGACATTTTTAGGAAGGGTATTGTTTATTGTCTACTGAGAGGTTTCCCAAATAATTCAAAACTAATCAATAACAACTATTTCTTAGATATCCTAGGATGGTGGCACCCGTACCTCAGTGGGTTGGATGCTAGCCACATACAACGAGGCTGGCAGGTTTAAACCCAGCCCAGGCCAGCTAAACGACGACAGCTGCAACAAAAAATAGCTGGGCATTGTGGCGGGCGCCTGTAGTCCCAGCTACTTAGGAGGCTGAGGCGAGAGAATCACTTAAGCCCAAGAGCTTGAGGTTGCTGTGAGACTCTGAGCTGTGAGAGTGATAGTGAGACTCTGTCTCAATAACAAAAAATTAAATAAAAGGCATAAGTACAGAAACATATAAAATATCCTACTATCCTCCTCACTGTCCACCTTTTCCTTCTGCATGAGTAGGCAAAGTTGTTAACTGACGAGTGTATTAAGGGCAAAAGGTTATAATAATTATTGTTTTTTTCTGAAAAAGTAATCCTGTGGCCAGATTACCACAAGAATGCCCTTGCAATGAGTGGGATGAAAGCCAACCTAAAGAAGATAAAACTAGGGTGACACCTATGGCTTACTGAGTAGGGCACCAGGTCCATATACCAAGGGTGGAGGGTTCAAACCCAGCCCTGGCCAAACTGCAACAAAAAATAGCCGGGCGTTGTGGCACGCGCCTGTAGTCCCAGCTACTTGGGAGGCTGAGGCAAGAGAATCGCCTAAGCCCAGGAGTTGGAGGTTGCTGTGAGCTATGACACTGCAGCACTCTACCAAGGGCGACAAAGTGAGACTCTGACTCTAAAAAAAAAGAAGACAAGACTAGTTAGAATTCTTCAAACTGTATTCCAGTCAAACTTTTCCAATATTTTTTTTTTTTTTGAGACAAAGCCTCAAGCTGTTACCCTGGATAGAGTGCTGTGGCATCACAGCTCACAGCAACCTCCAATTCCTGGGCTCAAGCGAGTCTCCTGCCTCTGCCTCCCAAGTAGCTGGGACTACAGGCGCCC
>CAUYRH010122989.1:0-16187 GCA_963574655.1 Perodicticus potto | reverse complement strand
CCTGTAGTCCCAGCTACTTGGGAGGCGGAGGCAGGAGACTCGCTTGAGCCCAGGAGTTGGAGGTTGCTGTGAGCTGTGATGCCACAGCACTCTATCCAGGGTGACAGCTTGAGGCTCTGACTCGGGAAAAAAAAAAAAAATGCCTGGGCTGCTCTTTGGAGAACAGATTATAGAATATAATGGTGGAAGGCAGGAGCCAATAGGGAGGCAATTGCAGGTGAGAGGTGATACATGGAGTTGACTAGAATTAGATTTATGACATATTTTGGAGATAGAACCTGCAGGGCTTGCTGGTAAATTGAATAGGACGCTTGAGGTGAAGGAATAAATAAAGGATGACTCCAGATTTCTGATTAGAGCAACTGCCCTGTGTGTTTGCAGTGTCTTCTGAGATAGGAAATACTAGGCCAGGCTTGGCGCCTGTAGCTCAGAAGCTAGGGTGCCAGCCACATACACTGGAGCTGGCGGGTTTAATCCTAGCCCGAGCCTGCCAAACAATGACAACTACAACCAAAAAATAGCTGGGTGTTATGGCAGGTGCCTTTAGTCCCAGCTACTTGGGAGGCTGAGACAAGAGAATCACTTAAGCCCAAGAGTTTGAGGTTGCTGTGAGCTGTGTTGCCACAGCACTCTACCCAGGGCAACATAGTGAGACTTTGTCTCAAAAAAGAAGAAGAAGAAATACTAGGCCAGGGCAGATTTGGTGGAGGGAGTAGAAGTTGGAATGGGGAGTATAGTTCTGATTTGGTAAGTTTCAGATGACTGAGACTCCAGTGGAGAAGGCAAAAAGTTGAATGTTATGATTTTGGAGTTTGGAGGAGAGGTTTGTGTTAGGGATATACAGATAGTCCCTAGTTTACCATGGTTCAATTTAACAATTTTTTTGACTTTATGATGGGTTTATCAGGATGTAGCTTCATCTTGACTCAAGAAGCATCTGTACATTTGGGAGTAATCAGAAAATAGTTAATGATTAAAGTCCTAGGACTAATGAGATCACTTAGGGCACATGCAGATTATTTGAGGATTGTTTTGCTTATCTATGATGTCAATATCTCAAAAAAGTATGCCTTTTCTTTTGTTCATCAGCATTCATTGATATTTATGTATTTAATGTTTGACCCAAGACATCTCTTACTTTTCCAATGTGTAGCAGAAAAGAAAAAAATGTTGGATACTCAATGACGGGGTTGCGGGGAAAGAGAGAGTAGGCCCATGATCAACTCCTTAATCTTTTGAGATTCTATAACATTATAATTAACTTATTTTTTTGACCAAGTTACATGGTATCCAGAAATCAGAGAGAATTCTATATCTCCATCTTCTCTTTTCATAGCTCATAAAGTCAATACAGAAAACAAACCAAACTACAGATTTTTTTTTTTTAGCTAAACATCTTAACCTGAAGACCCCTTTTAATAAAATAACTTTCTTTAGGGCAGTGCCTGTGGCTCAGTGGATGGGGCGCCAGCCCCGTATACTGAGGGTGGCAGGTTCAAACCTGGCCTTGGCCAAATTGCAACAAAAAAATAGCCGGGCGTTGTGGCGGGTACGTATAGTCTCAGTTACTTGAGAGGCTGAGGCAAGAGAATCGCCTAAGCCCAGGAGTTGGAGGTTGCTGTGAGCTGTGTGACAACACGACAGTCTACCGAGGGTGATAAAGAAAGACTCTGTCTCTACCAAAAAAAAACAAATAAGTAACTTTCTTTAGTATATTCATAAACTTTTCTGGAAACTAGTCATTATTTTGAACTTTTTAAAGAGGATATAGAGGCTCGGCGCCTGTGGCTCAATGGGCTAAGGTGCCAGCCACGTACACCTGAGCTGGCGGGTTCGAATCCAGCCCGGGCCCACCAAACAACAATGACGGCTGCAACCAAAAAATGGCTGGGTGTTGTGGTGGGCGTCTGTAGTCCCAGCTAGTTGGGAGGCAGAGGCAGGAGACTCGCTAAGCCCAGGATTTGGAGGTTGCTGTGAACTGTGATGTCAGGGCACTCTATCCAGGGTGACAGCTTGAGGCTCTGTCTCAAAAAAAACAACAACAACAAAAAAAGGGGGATATAGATATGGAAAGTGTAAGAAACTAAACCAAATATTAAATTTCCCCAAAACTTTTCCTAGAATCTTGTTTATTATAAATCAGTTACTCACTAGTAACAATTTCTTTTCTTGTCCATAATCTCTTCAAATAACAGAATGGGAAACAAAAGAGAACTTTCCCTTGGATTGGGCTTTCTTTCTTTCTTTTTTTTTTTTTTTTAGAGACAGAGTCTCACTTTGTTGCCCTTGGTAGATTGCGGTAGCATCGCAGCTCATAGCAACCTCCAGCTCCTGAGCTTAGGCAATTCTCTTGTCTCAGCCTCCCACGTAGCTGGGACTACAGGCGCCCACCACAACTGGATTGAGCTTTCTAATTAATTTATATTTATTCAGGTCCAATGTTCTATACTAATAGTAGAAGTTAATTGACATTGAAGGCAAAGGTAGGTGATGACAATAAAGTTCAACTTTTGGCTGGATGTGGTGGCTCACACCTTAATCCTAGCACTCTGGGAGGCTGATTAGATTGCTTGAGCTCATGAGTTTGAGACCAGCCTAACAAAAGTGATAACCCCCATCTTTACTAAATAGAAAAACTGAGGGAAGAGGATCATTTGAGCCCATGAAGAAGGTTGCTGTGAGCTATGATGCCACAGCAGTCTATCCAGGGTGACATCTTGGGACTCTGTCTCAAAAAAATAAAGTTCAACTTTTCTTCTGGATATGTGACTTTGTCCCCGCCCAGGAATGCTTTTGAGCTAGCTTTTTATTTAAAAAGTTTATCAAAAGCCATTTTACCCAATTCAATTTCTCTTGGATTTTTTTGGTAATCCATAAGTAACTATGGATATTTTGTTTTGTGTACATTTTGGCTGGCTTTCTGTTTGATTAACTCTGTAGTTCTAAAACTCATAAAGATTAATTTTTAAAGTTCTTCTTTCTAAAACGAGGCATTTCAGAGTCCTATTATTTTCACTTTACTATGTCGAAAAATACTTTTTAGACTACCAAGAATATTTACCTACTATTGTAAGCCATCCTGTACCCATATCACCATGTTAAAAGACTACTGGCTCCCCTGCTTTCTTTAGTTATTGTTCCTGTACCCACCTAACCTTTTGTAAATATCATTAAACTCCTGTAGGGGAAATTTCTTTCTTTGTTTAATGTAGGTGCTACATATAGACCTATATGCTGATTTTTGTTATTATTATTATATTGTTTCTTGGATGAGAGCTAAGAATTCATGCTAATATTGTACTGTGTTGTTATGACCAGTGGATACTAAAAGCCCCCAATTTCATAACATGCTAAAAGAAACAAAGCTGTAAGCACTCTGTTTTTAAGAATTAGAGCTGAAATTAGTTTAAAACCAACATGTACATAATACAAAAGAAATAATTTTACCTTTGTATAATGTCAGAAACCAAAAAAACAAGTATAGTGTCCATGTACCACTGCTTGCTTTCTATCAGTGTTTTTCTGTTTAAAAAAATTAGTAAGAGCCAGGCATAATGATTCATGCCTGTAAATCCTAGTACTTTGGGAGGCTGAGACTGGAGGATCTTGTGAGGCCAAGAGTTTGAGACCAGCCTGGGCAATATAGTAAGACCCTATTTCTAAAAAAATTATTTTAAACTAAAAAAAATCAATAGGCCTGGTAAAGGATTTGGCTGAAATCCTTTCCTGTTTTACTTAGCAAAGTAATCCTTTTTTTTTTTTTTTTTTTTGTAGAGACAGAGTTTTACTTTATCACCCTCGGTAGAGTGCCGTGGCGTCACACAGCTCACAGCAACCTCCAACTCCTGGGCTTAGGTGATTTCCTTGCCTCAGTCTCCCAAGTAGCTGGGATTATAGGTGCCCACCACAATGCCTGGCTGTTTTTTTTGTTGCAGTTTGGCTAGGGCCAGGTTTGAACCCGCCACCCTTGGTATATGGGGCTGGTGACCTGTCCATTGAGCCACAGGTGCTGCCCAACAAAGTAATTCATTTTAATGTGCTACAATTTAACTATTTACTTATTGAACATTTGGGCTGCAATATATATCATATATTTTATATATATTTTTAAAATATATATATCTTACATATGAGGTACATAAAATTCTATAGGGAACATTTTGTGCATAAATGTTTAAAGAACATACACATCTCATTATTTCTTTAAAATATATACTGTAGGGGTGGCACCTGTGGCTGAAAGGAGTAGGGTGCTGGCCCCATATGCCGGAGGTGGTGGGTTCAAACCCAGCCCTGGCCAAAAACTGTAAATAAATAAATAAATAAATAAATAAATACTGTAATATACTAGGTCCAAGGTGATGAATATCTTTAAGACTTTTGATATGATGTCATATTACTTTTCAGAAAAAATTTTACCATTTTTAACTCTTAGCCATTAGTGTGTGAGTTCCTTTTCTCTTTTCCTAGCTTTGGAAACATTTATAGTTTCATATCTTTTCCAATCTGAAAGATGAAAATTATAGCTTATTTAATTTGAATTTTTAATTAGCTAAATAAGGATGACATGTTTATTTTCTGATTTCTTTTTTTTTTTTTTTGCGACAGAGTCTCAAGCTGTCACCCTGGGTAGAGTGCCATGGTGTCATAGCTCACAGCAACCTCCAACCCTTGGGCTGAAGTGATCCTCTTGCTTCAGTGTTTCTATTTTTAGTAGAGACAAGGTTTTGCTTTTGCTCAGGTTGATCTCGAACTCCTGAGCTCAGGCAATCTACCCGCCTCGGGCTGTAGATGCTAGGATCACAGGCATGAGCCACTGCACCCAGCCTATTTTCTGATTTCTTTTTGAAAAATCAAATGAATCAGAAATCACTAATGTAGATAGGCAGAACAATATATCTTTATTCCACCATAGCATGAAAAAATGGCTACAAGAGAATATATTTTCTATCTTGCTATCTTGAGAGACTAGATATAAACTTTCAAATCTGCTGTGAATATTTCAAGCTCTAACCAGCATTCAGTGGGATATTAACATTCTGAGTTCATTGTACCAGAACATAAATTAGCTAGTTCTCTGAAAACACTGGAACACAAATGGAAAATTCAACAGTCGCACTTCAGTGATTTGCTCACAATCCACCAATGGGCAAAATGAAGACAGGACTGCCAGCTGCTCTGCATCTGTAAACATTTGTGCAGAACTAATTTTAATAGCAGATGTTGGGGGCAAAAAAAAGAACTGCAGCCTCCCCTCTGAGAAAGTTGAAAGTTGGACCTATCCCGTGACTTCTCAGATGCCCCATAACCCTGTTAACCAGAGTTTCATTCCTAAAATACCATATTTTGTTTCCCTTCCTTCTCATGTGAGAAGTTTTAGAAGTACTTAAGGGAATCGAACAACATCAGAAAGTCTTAGTACTGCTTCAGTTGGCCCCATATGATGTTGCTGCGTATAGAAGATTCATCGTCTACAATTAAAGTTCACCCATGAAAGATCCTATTCTGACCCTTGTGCTACGCAGACTTCATTTGTAGTATTAATATAGCCATCTAAAAGAAAGCATGTTTCTTCATTTTGTATTGAGGTAAAAGTTACAGGTAATGAAGAGAAACTTTAAGAGTAAACTATTATTTTTTATCAACTAGTCAACAAAGACATGGTAATTCCAGTAGAAATTTGCTGCATCAAATGTACCTTGTACAGATTTTAGGTTTGTGATACCAGTACTCCAGGTCTCCAAAGAAGTTCACACAGGCTGTGATAGATGCCTTTGTGACATTTGTCAGTATCCTTGCTCACATGTGAGCATTTAATCAAATCTGGTTCTTTCTGAGACTTGCTTACTGCTGAAAAGCTAAATAAATTCTTTTGTTGTAATTTGGTTATTTAATGTTTTATTTAATTTTTAAAATTAGGCACTATATGCACAGGGTTCAAAAGGAAAAACTTAACAAAAGAATATATAGTGGCGGCGCCTGTAGCTCAGTGGGTAGGGCACTGGCCACATACACCCAGGCTGGCAGGTTTGAACCTGGCCTGGCCAGCTAAAACATCAATGACAACTGCAAAAAAATAAATAAATAAATAAAAATAGCTGGGCGTTGTGGTGGGCACCTGTAGTTTCAGCTACTTGGGAAGCTGAGGCAAGAGAATCACTTAAGCCCAAGAGTTTGAGGTTGCCATAAGCTGTGATGCCACAGCACTCTACCAAGGGTGACAGCTTGAGACTCTGTGTAAAAAAAAAAAAAAAAAAAAAGGATATATAGTAAAGTCTTCCTCTTATCTCTGTCCTCTGGCCATCCAGTTCTCTTCACAAGTAATGAATGTTATTAGTTTTCTGTGTCTCTTTCCATAAGCACTCTATGCATAGATGTGTATGTGCATGCATGCATTTCCCCTCTCTTACACTAATGCTAGCATACTAAATACAGATTCTATCCTTTCTTTTCACTTTGTCTAACTTAGGAATATATCCAAATTAGTACATGAAAAACTTCCTTGTTTTTATTTATTCCTAGACAGCATTTTTTTTTTTTTTTTTTTTTTTTTTTTTTTTGGAGACAGAGTTTCACTCTCTTGCCCAGGCTAAATGCCATGGTATCAGCCTAGCTTATAGCAACCTCAAACTCCTGGATTTAAGCGATCCTGCCTCTGCCTCCCAAGTGTCCAGACTACAAGCATATACCACATGCCCAGCTAATTTTTCTATTTTTAGTAGAGACAGGGTCTTGCTCTTGTTCAGACTGGTCTCGAATTCATGAGCTCAAGGGATCCTCCTGCCTTAGCCTTCTACAGAGCTAGAATTACAGGCGTGAGTCACTGTGCCCGGCTTGGAATAGTTTTATTTTTAATAGACGTAACTAAAACAAAACCTGAAAAAAATAATGGTACTGACAAATGTTCCATGCAAGAAGCTCATTCCTAAGCACCAGGTTTCTCTTTAGGATCAGGGTAGTGATTATCATAAACTCCTGTGCTTTAGGATCTGTTTCTATTGCCCATGAAAAGAATTCTGGTTTCAACCTCTGCAGAGATTGACACAGACTGATTTCTTCAGGGGATCTTCCTATTCCTTGCCTCTGTTCCTGAGAAAAAGCCACTGTCAGAAGCAGCTTATCTTTTCTTCTGAAGTTTGAGGAACTCCTTTCTTAGCAATTAATCAGGTTTTATTCACAAGGGTCTCTGCTAATCCTCTGGCCTGGGCAGGGTGCCTTTTCCCTATGGTTTATGAGTTTCCAATCCTTCGTCCTTCCTTGATGCTCTCCCATTTTGCATCTGTAGTCTCCTTGCTTTTATTAATTGGGGCTAAATTCTTGTCCTGGCTTTTCCTTTTGGCCTAAAGTTTAGGGACCCAAGATGGTTTTCCCTTTGGCTTCTGTAAGAAACCTGGAAAGCTACAGTGGCCCCAGTGGAAAAACTCTGGAGATGGGACTATGAGATCTTAGAAGCCAAGCTAACTTGAGGCAAAGGACTCTGTAAGGGGGTGGCCCTATACTTATCTCTGGACCCTTACCTCAAATTTGAGCTTTCACTCACCATGAAGCTGTTCTTTATGGCATGGTTGGCTTGGATTTTAGGCAACCAACACTCTTGGTTGTAGGAGACAGTTCTTGATCATTGAAGCCCTTAGATTTCTAAGATCCCTATTTAGTTTGGGGGAGTTTCTCACCACACTGTCCCTCATGATATCTCCCAATTACAACTGAGTAGGCAAGACTCCTTAGTATTGAATATCCTTCTGGATACAGCAAAGGTAGGGCCTACTTCTCCTTATGGAATCTCTGGCTCTTGAATAATTCTAAAATTCATCTCCCAAATCTTTTTCCTAAGGTGGAAACTAACTTTAAAAAATGCCCTATTTCTTTGATGAACTTTTTTTCCCTAGATACTCCTCTGTTTTCTGGCTCTGGAACATTGTTATTTCATGGCTAGAACCTTTTGAGACACTTCTCCTCCCATCTCTTTGTTACTTGGCACTGTTCAACTTGTAGTCAGCCCTGGGCTGCTTCTATTAGCCCTCTATAAAGTCCCATTTTCCCAGGTTATTTTCTATGATGTTGATGAGAGGGGCTGAGAGTTTATTTTTCCTTCCCATTCAGGGGAGGGGGGAGGATTTTACAGGCCCTTGACCAATAATATAATAGAGATTCTTCTAAGAATTTCTGTGTTGGGGACTGATTTTCTATGATCACCCTTGTGTTCTACTTGCATGAGAGTTTCCCCCAAGGAACATGGCAACCTATGGTGTGAGCCCCTGAAGTATGGGTAACTGAGGAGAAAAAGTCAGACTAGGGCAGAAGCTGTAATTGGGCTTCTCTCACCTTTAAACAATTTTAAAGATTCAATTATCTTGAGAAGTAGGCCCTACTTCTGCTGTACCCAAAATTGAATGAGTTTTTAGTACATGTCAAAGTTTTGGATCAGGGAAAGAGAGCCCTAGAAAGGTATTCAGGTGATATTCCCCTTAGATAGTTTTCATGGTTGATGTTCCTGCTCCTCCAAAGAAAAGAGAATGAATCTTGAGATTTGTAACCTTTGACTCAGATCCTTCCAGGTACCCTGTCTCATCATAATCCAGTTAGTCAATTAGAATGCAAAAATGACCTTGCTACAGTGTGAGATCTTGTCGTTGGAATGCTATATAGGAAGTATTTGCAAATACAAAACCATCACTTTCAATTTAGCCCCCTAGTCCTTAATTTTAGGTATCTCTAGCCTTCCTTGCTAATAAACTTAGCTTCTTCACCCAGTACTAGAGCTAAATCTTTCAGTTCTCTTATTTATTAAGAAAGCAATCAGGCTCTTTACTTGCAAGGAAACAGTCCTAATCTTTGGTTCTAAGTAAGAACTGTGCTTTTCACCGTCATCCGAAACCTGACTTGGTAGTGTCTCAGGATTCTATTCTCAGTAACAGCAATCTTTCTGCACTTGTCTTTCTTTGCATGCAATGCCAGACAAATGTCCAAGGGACGCTTTTCTCTTCTTTCTTACTGTCTAGTCTTCAGATTTCTCTTGCTTTCTAAAGTTCCCTAGTTTTTCTAAAATAGCCTTCTTTTTGCTGTTTGAACCCCCATTTCCTAAAGAAGTAACAGAGCTCCACCTCTTTGCATACTCTACAAAAGGATTCAGTGATTATATTACATGATATACACATTAGCATCTCTAAAGCCCAATTTACTTTTATAGCACAGGTTCCAAATCAAGCTGCAAAGAATTTTAAAGGTGTTTGTATGGAAGGATTGGGAGATGGTTGTGCTTAAACCACAGATAGCTCTCCGTTTATTAGTATGAGGACAGAAATAAACAAGTGGAATTCTACAGTTTTAAAGACTATGAAGTACGTAAGTAAATGAGGGCCAATAAGAATTGTGTACTTTTAGCCTACCTAGTGTTAAGCTTGCAGTACCTCCTTGCTTTGCAACCTCATGAAGTTGATAGAACTAATTTTTTAAAAAGCCCTACACAGGGTGGCGCTTGTGGCTCAGTGAGTAGGGCTCCGGCTCCATATACCAAGGGTGGCAGGTTCGAACCTGGCCCTAGCCAAACTGCAACAACAACAAAAAAAGCCCTACACAGAACAAGATGGAGATAAGCAGCTAACTTGTTAATAATAGCAGAAGCCGGGCAGCGCCTGTAGCTCATCGAGTAGGGCGCCAGCCCCACATACCAAAGGTGACGGGTTCAAACCTGGCCTTGGCCAAACTGCAAAACAGAAAAATAGCCGGGCGTTGGGGCGGGCGCCTGTAGTCCCAGCTACTCAGGAGGCTGAGGCAGGAGAATCATCTAAGTCCAAGAGTTGGAGGTTGCTGTGAGCTGTGTGATGCCACGGCACTCTACCGAGGGCAATAAAGTGAGACGCTATCTCTACAAAAAAAAAAAAAATAATAATAATGATAGCAGAAGCCTAACCCAAAATGGAACATAATTGAGTATTTGGTTTGCTTAAGTAGAGAAAAAATAACTTCTTTATAGATTATATTTCAATTTTAAACCACTTAATCAGCAACTAGAGACATAAATCCAAGGGTTTCTCTCTTGTATCTTGATACTCCACATCTAGAAGTTCTGAGATGCTGCTTCTAATTTTTGCTTATTCTTTCTGTGGGCTTTTAGCCAGGATTGAACAACACCACTGGCTTTTTTGCTTTTACCTGTTTTTATAAACTTGTTACTTGTTTATTAACTTGTTCTTGCTTTTGTAGATGATTACTTTTCAAAATCTGCCCTGGTACCTAACTTAATGTGTATGTTGCATTTGATAGGTATTCATCAAATGCAGGTAGTGGCCCTGTAGGTAAACTGAATGATCTGTACATATGAATAATTACTTTTGCATCTCACTGGAGATACATCACTGGAGATACCACAGTGGTCCTGTATGTAAAGGGATGACCTATGCATATGAAAAGTTTAGTACTTTTGTATCTTACTGGAAATATATCACTGGAAATATAACTTTCCTTTTGGTGGTTTTGCTATCAATTGTTAGTTTATGAATCCAAGCATTAGTTAGGACTATTTCTGTAAGAATACATAATTCAAGATCTACACATAAATTTCTGAATAATCTTTATATTGCTTGTTTCCAATTCTGAACTGGTTTCAAATTCCTCCAGTATAGTCTCCTTTGTGTCCTTATTTCTAGCTAGGAAGGCACTGATTGTTTTTAAAATTTTATTTATTTATTTATTTTTGGAGACAGAGTGTCACTTTTGTCAACTTTGGTAGAGAGCTATGTGGTCACTGCTCACTGCAACCTCAAACTCTTGGGCTCAAGCAATTCTCCTGCTTTAGCTTCGCAAGTAGCTGGGACTACAGATGCCTGCCACAACACCCTGCTATTTTTAGAGACAGGATCTCGCTCTGGCTCAGGCTGGTCTCAAACCTGTGAGCTCAGGCAGTCTACATGCCTTAGCTTCCCAGAGTGCCAGGATTACAGGCATGAGTTGTTGTTGTTGTTGTTTTGGTATCGTAAATTAAAGACCATACCAAACTGGCTGAGGTGGGAGGATCACTTGAGTCTAGAAGTTCTAGGTTACGGTGAGCTATGGCTGGTCCACTTACCTAAGCAGGAGCAAGACCCTTTCTCTACTAAAAATAGAAAAATTAGCCAGGTGCAGTGTTGTGTACCTGTAGTCCCAGCCACTTGATAGGCTGAGGTAGGAGGATCCTTGAGCCCAGAATATGAAGTTGCACTGGTTATGATGATGCCAGTGCACACTAGCCTGGGTGACACAGTAAGACTCTTGTCTTGAAAAAATAAATAAATAAAACAAAGTAAAGCAAAACAAACAAACAAACAAAAAACACATTTGGATTCAGTGAAATATTTGTTCTTCTTCTCCTTCAAGGAAAGATTTTTTTAGAATAATTCTGATTTCTTCTTGGTATCTATGATTCTTCCTTAAACTAGTATTAAAAGTTCTTTAGAGTTCTGACAATTGAAACAGTTCATTTTAACTCTCATGGCAAATTATCCACCAGGGAGAGGTTGAATCCCAAGTCATCTATATCCCCTAAAACGAAACCATTTTACAAACTGAACATGAAACTGAATTGTAAAGAATTCCTACTGGTGTTCTCTAATTTCCAGGTTGAGTTTAAACTGCTGATGTTTTTTCATCCCTCCAAGCTCTGATATTAAAATAATAGATAAGATTATCATTTAGCACAGCAGCAAATATTTAATTGTGGTGCTGTATCAATTTTAAGTTGCAAGAATTACTTCAGGCCCCTTTTAGCTTACCATTTTAGCTTTTTTTTGAGAAAGAGTCTCATTATGTCGCCCTTGGTAGAGTGCTGTGGCATCACAGCTCACAGCAATCTCCAACTCTTGGGCTTAAGTGATTCTCTTGCCTCAGTCTCCCAAGTAGCTGGGGTTATAGGCGCCCACCACAATGCCTGGCTGTTTTTATAGAGACAGTGTCTCGCTCTTGCTCTGGCTGGTCTCAAACTCCTGACCTCAAGCAATACACCTGCCTCAGCCTCCCAAAGTGCTAGGATTACAAGCGTGAGCCACTACACCCAGCCCAAGATTTTATTTGGTAGATATGAGTGACTGATTGAGAATCACTGCTTTGAGTATTTTGCCCCCATTTTAGAAACATGCCCTTTTAGGGTAGATGGTAATGTTAGAAAAAAGGAACAGGAAAAAAAAACCAATAACCTTAAGGAGATGACAGGGTATAGTGTCTTTTTTCAGGTATCTCTGTGTGTGAGGGTGTGAATTTGCCACTATAAGTAATGTAGCATTTGTATGGGATCTGAAATGCTACCATAAGTGAACATTCAAAGAATGAAAAGCAAAACGTCTAAATCTTATCACTGTTAGTTGCAATAAAAGACTTAGAAAGTGAAGGGGAAGAGTATGAATGTTATATGGAAGAGAACTGAGTTAAAATCCCTGCTCTGCCACTTAAGGAATAAATTTGGAGGGTTTAATCTCATTGGGTTATTTTAGTAGTAAATGAGATAGTGTGAAGTGCTCTGCTTGTAGTAGCTGTCCATCAAGGAGATCTGCATAGAAACTGGCCTCCTCGGTTGCTTTTATATGCTTCAGGAATCTTTTCAAACTCTATGAGCGATAAATTTTATCCAAAAACATTTACCCATAAAAAGAATTGGGTCCAATTGCAACCTATGCATGCTATGGAAATAGATATGATTAGAAGATGTGGGCCCTATTCTTCAAGTATACAAAATCTGTTCAAGGAGTTAGGATTCTTTCTATTGAAAATACTGAAATATCATATTAAAGTGAGATAATTTTAACATAAAATTATCTTAAAAAAATTATCATTATTAACATAAATTGCCCAGAGGCAAGGCAGTTATCAAGGTTCTGGTTCTTTCCATCTTTTCTGCTCTACCGTCTTTAATATGCTGCTTTTGTCTTTGGGGCTCTACTTTCAAGGTCACAAAGTTATCACAGCTCAAGATATTATATCTTTGCAAGACTGCATCCAACACATAAAATGGGCAGATTCTTTTATCAAGTCGCCTTGATTGAGGGGGACAGTCTTTCCCACAAGCCCCCACCACCAACAACAACAACTTGCCCTCAGGTATTGTTGACCAAGATTAGGATATATTAACTATGTGCTGGGCTCCAGGGAGGCTAAGCTGGAAAGGCAGGTATTTCGCATTTTTAGCTTGAGCGATCAGACTGGTAGGTGAGAGAGGTGAGAGATGACTGAGTAGACAAGAGAGAATCTGCCACAAGGAGAGAAGAACACGCACAGATTGTAGTTCTAGGCAATTTATCATTATGTTGAATGTGTACTGTAGGCCAGAGAAGTTGGCAAACTTTTTCTGGTAAGGTAAATATTAAGTATTTACTAGTTATAAATAATAAGTATTTTAAGCTTTGCCAGACACATATGGTATCTGTTGCATATTCTTCTTTTTTTTTCTTTAAACAACCCTGTAAAGATGTGAAAACCAAGGCTGGACACAGTGGCTCATGACTACAAATATCAAGCAGGAGGATCCCATGAGGCCAAGAGTTCAAAGCTATAATTTGAGCTATGATTGCGCCATTGTACTCCAGCCTGGGTGATAGAGTGAGACACCATCTTTAAAAAAAGAAAGGGGCTTGACACCTATAGCTCAGTGGCTAGGGCGCCAGCCACATACACTGGGGCTGGTGGGTTCGAAGTCGACCTGGGCCTGCTGAACAACAATGACAACAACAACAACAAAATAGCCAGCATTGTGGCGGGTGCCTGTAGTCCCAGTTACTTGGGAGGCTGAAGCAAGAGAATCGCTTAAAGTTGAAGAGTTTGAGGTTGCTGTGAGCTGTGATACCACAGCATTCTACCAAGGGCAACATAGTGAGACTCTGCCTCAAAAAAAAAAAATAAAAAAATAAAAAAAGGAAGGAAAGAAGGGAAGGAAGGAAGGAAGGAAAAAAGCCAGGCAATTTGGTGAGCTAAGGTAGGGGTATCCTTTGAGATCAGGAGTGTGAGACTAGCCTAAACAACACAGGGAGACCTAGTCTCTACAAAAGAAAAAAAAAAACTTAACTCATGATAGTGGCATGTATTTGTAGTCCTAGCTACTCAAGAGGCTGAGGTAGGAGAATTGCCTGAGCCTGTGAGTTTGAGGCTACAGCAAGCTATGATGACACCACTGTACTCTAGCCTGGGCAGCAGACTAAGACCCTGTATCAAAAAAGGAAGGAAGGAAGAGGGGGAGGAAAGGAGGAAGGAAGGCTATGTGCAAGGAACTGTGGAACTGTGGATGCCTAGAAGAAACCACTCAATTTGTCCTGATTTAAACTTTCAAATTGACTCGATCTAATTATTGCTATCCTTCAATACCCATAATTATATCCTTAATACTAGACAATTAAGTTGTAAATCTGCACTACTGATCACAAAAATGCCTATTTAGAATACTGTGTTTGTCTACGGCCATACCACCCTGAACGTACCCGATCTTGTCTGATCTCAGAAGCTAAGCAGGGTCAGGCCTGGTTAGTACTTGGATGGGAGAATACTGTGTTTGGATCAAATTCATATCATATCAGAAAAAGAAATTCAAACATTTTGTTGCTTCTGCTACTAAGTTTTTAAGATCCTCTTTATATACAAGGTGTATATAATAACTATAGTGTATTTCCCATTGTATAGCACTTAATTTTGTGCTTCTCAATATATTGGTGTAAATATTGGATTCCTTTTTTTTTTTGAGATAGACTCTCACTTTGTCACCCTCAGTAGAGTGCCATGGCTTCATAGCTAATAGCAACCTCAAACTTTTGGGCTTAAGCATTTCTCTTGCCTCAGCCTCCAAAGTAGCTGGGACTACAGGTGCCCGCCACAACACCCAGCTATTTTTTTTTTTAATTTTGACTAAATCATAATTGTGTACATTAGTGCAATCATGGGGCACAATGTGCTGACTTCATATACAATCTGAAATATTTTCATCGAACTGTTTAATAGCCTTCATGGCATTTTCTTAATCACTATATGTAGACATTGGTAGTCTGCATTTAATAAGTTTCACCTGTACCCTTCTAAGATGCACTGTAGGTGTGATCCTACCAATCGCCCTCCCTCCACTCATCCTCCTCCTCCCCTCCCCTCCCTTGCCCTTTCCCCCATATTCTTGTGCTATAATTGGGTTTTAGCCTTCATATGAAAGCTATAAATTAGCTTCATATTGGGGCTGAGTACATTGGATACTTTTTCTTCCATTCTTGAGATACTTTGCAAAGAAGAATATGTTCCAGCTCCATTCTTTTCTTTTCTTTTTTTTTTAAGAGATGACATCTTGCTAGTCTTGAACCCACGAGCTCAGGCAATCCACTTGCCTTGGCCTCCCAGAGTGCTAGGACTACAGGGGTGAGCCACCTTGTCTGTCCTAAATATTAGATTCTAAAAAAAAAAAAAAAAAAAAAAAGTTGTTTTCCTCAATAAAACCTTAAGAAAAGATTATGGTGGTAGACAGAATAGTGATCCCCAAAAGTACTTATCCCCTATGAATCTGTGAATATACTGTGTTACTTGGTAAAGGGAGAATTACTAATCACAGATCTTTTTTTTTTTTTTTTTTTTTTTGACAGAGCCTCAAGCTGTCACCCTGGATAGAGTGCGGGTGGCATCACAGCTCACAGCAACCTCCAATTCCTGGGTTCAAGCGAGTCTCTTGCCTCCGCCTCCCAAGTAGCTGGGACTACAGGCGCCCGCCACAACGCCTGGCCATTTTTTGGTTGCAGCCATCGTTGTTTGGCAGGCCCGGGCTGGATTCGAACCTGCCAGCTCAGGTGTACGTGGCTGGCGCCTTAGCCTGCTGAGCCACAGGCGCTGAGCCCACAGATCTTTTTTTTTTGGTGGGGGGCGGACAGAGTCTCATTCTGTTTCCCTGGGCTAGAGTGCAGTTGCATCCTATTAGCTCACTGTAACCTTAAACTCCTGGGCTGAGGTGATTCTCTCACTTCAGCCTCCTGAGTAGCTGGGACTACAGGCTTCCGCCACTATGCCTGACTAATTTTTCTGTCTTATGTAGGGGTTTCGCTCTTGCTCAGGATGGTCTATTTCTTTTTTTTTTTTTTTGAGACAGAGCCTCAAGCTGTCACCCTGGATAGAGTGCTGTGGCATCACAGCTCACAGCAACCTCCAATTCCTGGGCTCAAGCGAGTCTCTTGCCTCCGCCTCCCAAGTAGCTGGGACTACAG
>CAUYRH010122984.1:0-34824 GCA_963574655.1 Perodicticus potto | reverse complement strand
CTTAGCAAAGTATCTCTAGAATGGAAGAAAAAGTATCCAATGTATACACCCCTAATATGAAGCAAATTTATATCTTTCAAGTGAAGGCTACAACCCATTTATTGCACAATAAGATGGGGAAAGGGGAGAGGGAGGGAAGGGAAGGGAGAGGGTGGGAGGAGAGAGGATAAAGGGAGAGATCACACTTGTGGTGCATATTTGAAGGGTCAGGAGAAAACTTCTAAATACTGATCAAAAATGTTTTCACATAGTAAATGAGAAAATATCATGAATGTTGTATCAATCAGGTTGATAAAAATATCTCTGATTGTATGTGAAGCCCGCACACTGTACTCCATGACTGAATTATTGTACATAGCTATGACTCAATAAAAAATAATTAAAATAAATAAATAAATGTAGAAAAAAAAAGATAGGATTTTATTAGATAGAAAGAAATACAGAAGCAGTAAAAAAGCACCAGAGCCTCTGACAAAGAGGAAGACCCAAGTTGGAAGTCTCTCACATGAGCCATTTGTCTAGGGGTATATATTGCCTGGAGAATTACATTTTGACTAGGATTTGGTAGGTGGGAAAAATATCTTTTCAAAGTTGCAAGAAGTCCCTCCCCTGGGGCAAGGGTATTGAGTCTTTGCAGTTTTTGTCTGAGGAAAGGGATTAGGGTGTGCTCCCTACTCAAGGTGAACCACCCCCAAAAGTCTCAGGCTGCTTTGTTCATGATCTTGTTAGAGCCCAGAGGGTATGGCCTGGAAAAGGCAGACTATTGGTGCCTGGAAATGGGGGTCTGATTTTTTAGCTCATCTGGGACTACAGAATGGGGAAATTCCTGTCCAGTTCTGAGTGGTGGAATCCTGTATCTGTTGGTCTCAAGAATATGATGAACCCTCGGACCACAGATCAGTGGTAAGATAGGATTTTATTAGACAGAAAGGAATACTGAAAGGACCAGATTTTTTGGCAAAGGGGAAGACCGAAGTTAGAAGTTCCTCTCCTGGGTCCTTTGTCTAGGGTTATATATTGTCTGGGGAATTACATTTTGGGTAGGATTAGGTAAGTGGAAAAATATCCTTTCAAAGTAGAAAGCAGTCCCTCCCCTGGAGCAAGGTTATTAGGTCTTTGCAGTTTTTATCTCAGGGAAGGGATTGGAGTGTGTGCTCCCTACTCAAGGTGGTGATAGAGGATACTCAGGAAGGGTGAGGTCTGGGAGAACAGAGGTCTTCTCAAGGAGACCCCAAGGATATATCTGCAAGGTTCTCTCCAGGGTGACTCAGCTCTTAGGAATTTGTAGACTTAACTTGCTGGGACCTGGAAATTTCCACTTCTGTGAAATTTCTACTTCTATGAAATCCTGTAGTTCTGTTTGGGCTGGAACAGCTTCTCCCACCTGATTCAAACTGATCAATGAGAAAGGTACCTGTGGGTTGAAACTTTTTGACTGGATATAAAAAGGGAAAGACCAAGTCAGGCAGGGAGTGTGGCCATTTTGAATTCTTCTATGCTGTTTGCTCCGCCGGTTGAAATAAAAGCCTTTTTTTCTTCTTAAATACAGTGTTTGGATGCTCTTTCTCTCCACTGGGCCTTGTCTTCCTGAAACAGTGGAACTACCCAACAAAAGTCTCAGGCTACTTTGTTCATGATCTTGTTAGAGCCCAGAGGATGTGCCCTGGAAATGGGGGTCTGATTTCTGAGCTCACCTGAGCCTAGAGTGGAGGAATCCCTGTCCAGTCCTAAGTGGGGAATCCTGTGTCACCCCTCTTGAGCGAGACAAGACAACACACAAAGGCAATACACAAGTATAAGTATCTCATCCTCCTACAGTTATCTCCAAAGTTTTCACTGGTCCTCCTAGGTCCTTAGGAATTCTTGTGTAGTTCTCATTGGTCACAGATGACGTCACTTGCCACATGCGCTTATTTTCTCTTTTTTAGCAATTTTTGCTACCTGCTTTTTTCCTGACAATTGTATGGTGATGTCTGTAAGTCTTGTGATGTTTGTGACATTTGCACTGTGCTCTTTTCTGTGACTGTGGCCTTTACTCCACTTGTGTCACAAGCTGGAAACTGCATTTTGTGGAAAGCAGGACATACTCAATTGAGTTGTGAGTTTCTCAAAAGTTATTTTTGCTTCAGGTTCCTTTTCGACTTTCTTACATGAATGGTCAAACTTTTCTCCTACTTCCCAGTAGCATTTTTCTATCCCTAATCAGTTTCTATGCATGATGGGCAGTGACCCCTTTCCCCTAAACCACCATGGATTCCTACATAAGCAAACTAGAACTCAAGTCAGTATAAATGATCAACTTCTAGGATTATTTGAAACCTCTAACTAGGGGCTTTCTCAAATAATGCTACTGCTCCACTTTAACCAGGCAAATATTTTCTTTGTCTTGCTTTCATGTTCACCTTATAAAAGCCTTCTCCTTCTACCTCTTCTTTGGAGCCCCATACCCAGTAGTTCACACCAAAGGACCCGTGGACACCAAAGCCCTCCAGGAAAGCTATGGGATTTGCCCACTCCCTACAGCACCATATGAAAGGGGTCTCTAACTGTCTCTGGGACCAGACACCCTCTTTGCACTGCCCAGGTGAGTCGCTGTCCCTTTCAATAAACTGGCCTGAACATCTCTGCTCAGGTCTCATCTCTGGGCACTGCCACTTGCTCCTTTGACGTTGTATGTGTGCAGTTCACATGTTTATATGCTTCATAGACAGATAGATATAGTAATAAGACAAAATTCTAACTTAATTTAAAGACTTTTATTCTAGAATTGGGCAACATCTCATTCTATACATCAAATGTATGTTTCAATGAGCTAAGAAGTGGAAGTTGGCAGAAATGGGTTAAAAACAAAAGCAGAATCAGGAAAAACACAGATTAGTCTTCCTATAGCATTGAAACAAAGGGTACTTCCTCATCATGCTCTCTGAGGTAAATTGGGCTCCTTCTGATTGATAGTTATGAATATCCTATTGTTTCATTTCTATTAGGGCCTAGTGTAGGAACCTAATCCATTACAATGGCCTACCATCAATTTTGTTTAACAGTATATACACATATACATAGATATACCTGTTCTAAGAACAAACTAATTTATGATGATTGAAATTTATAATTTATGATTTAATTTTTTTGGTAGAGGTGAAGATTGCCTGGAATGAGGCAAAAGAGAATTTTCTGGGAAGATGGATAGATTCTATATCTTTATTAGATTACTAGTTACATGAGTATATTCCTTTCTCAAAAGTTATTGAATTAGACATTTAAGATTTGTGAATTTTATTATGTAAAATTCTTACATAAAAAGTGCTAAGACCTAACTTGCTTTACTGATGTAATATAACCCAACAAAATGTCTATTTTTCTGAAAGTTCACAATAAGACATTCAATTCATGTGAATAATTTGGAAAATATATTTTTAAAAAGCTTGTAGGCTTAAAAAATACAACAGCCACTTTAAAAGGTGGGCAAAAGACATGAACAGAAGTTTTACAAAAGAAGATAGATGTGGAAGATCTCTATAAGGAGAACTATAAAACCTTCAGAAAGGAAATAGCAGAAGATGTCAACAAAGGGAAGAACATACCATGCTTGTGGCTGGAAGAATCAAAATTGTTAAAATGTCCATACTAGCCAAAGCAATCTATAGATTTAATGCAATCCCCATCAAAGCACCAATGTCATACCTTAAAGAACTTGAAAAAATAGTACTTCGATTCATGTGGAAACAGAAAACTCCCAAATATCAAATACAGTTCTTAGAAACAAAAATAAATCTGGAGGCATCACATTGCCAGATTTCAGGTTATACTACAGTCTATAGTAATCTAAACAGCATGGTACTGGCACAAAAATAGAGACATAGATCTATGGAATAGAATAGAGAATCCAGATATGAATCCAGCCACATATCATCATTTGATCTTTGACAAGCCTAACAAAAACATGCACTGGGGAAAAGAATCCTTATTTAACAAATGGTGCTGGGAGAACTAGTTATCCACACTTAGAAGACTGAAACTGGACCCACACCTCTCATCATTGACAAAAATTAATTCTCACTGCAAAAAAAAAGACTTACATTTAAGACACAAAACAATAAAAATTCTAGAAGACAATGTGGGGGAAATGCTTGAAGATACTGGCCTGGGAAAAAACTTAATGAGGAAGACGCCCCCCCCCCCCCCCAGCAATTGCAGCAGCACCAAAAATAAATAACTGGGACTTGATCAAGCTAAGAAAGCTTTCACATAGCTAAGAGTAACACAAACAAAGCAAACAGGCAGTCTTTGGAATAAGAGAAGATTTCTTATAAGTAGAATCTACAGAGAACTCAAATTAATGAATAAGAAAAGATCAAACTACCCCATTTCTTTGTAGGCAAGAGACTTGAATAGAAACTTCTCCAAAGACAACAGACAAATGGTCAACAAAGACATGAAAAAATGCTCATTGTTTGGGCAGCGCCTGTGGCTCAGTGGGTAGGGCATCAGCCCCATATACCAAGGGTGGCAGGTTCGAACCTGGTCCCCGGCCAGCTAAAACAGCAGTGGCAACTGCAACAAAAAATAGCTGGGCATTGTGGTGGGTGTCTGTAGTCCCAACTTTTCCAGAGGCTGAGGCAAGAGAATTGCTTAAACTCAAGAGTTGGAAGTTGCATTGATGGCAACAGAGTGCGACTTTGTCTCAAAAAAAAAAAAAAAAAAAAAAGCTCATTATCTTTAATCATCAGAGATATGCAAATCAAAACCACTCTGAGATATTACCTGACTCCAGTGAGATTAGCCTACATCACAAATCCACAAACTGCACATACTGGCTTGGATGTGAGGAGACAGGAACACTTTTACACTGTTGTTGAGACTGCGAATTAATACAGCCTTTTGGGAAATAAGTATTGAGAATCCTCAAAGAACTAAAAGTAGACCTTCCATTTGATTCCGCAAATCCAATACTAGGTATCTACCCTCCCCAAAATCATTTTAGATTTAAATCACAAAGACATTTGCACCAGAATGTTCACTGCAACTCAATTCATAATTGCCAAATTGTGTAAGCAATGCAAGCCCATCAACACATGAATGAATCAACAAACTGTGGTATATGTATACCATGGAACACTACCCAGCCATTAAAAAAGATGGAAACATGACTTTTTTTTTTTTTTTTTTGAGATCTGTAGAGTGTCTTGGTGTCATAGCTCAGAGCAACCTCAAACTCTTGGTCTCAAGAAATCCTCTTGCTTCAGCCTCCCAAGTAGCTGAGAGTACAGGTGCCCACCACAATGCCCAGCTGTTTTTTTAAGAGATGGGTCTCACTCTTGGTCATGCTGGTCTTTTCTTTTTTTTTTAATTCCTGAGTTCAAGCCATCCACCCATCTCATCCTCCCAGAGTGCTAGGATTACAGGTGTGAGCCACCATGGCCAGCCTGAGATATTTTAAGCATTCTAGTACAAGCGTCTTTGTGATAAAAGGAGTTTTGTTATTCTTGGTAGATATCTAGTGACTACAATTTAAACTTTACCTTGAAAGTGAGAACATTGTAACCTAAAAACTTGTACCCTCATATAAATTTGAAATAAAAAAAAAGATGTTTTATTTTTTAACGTTTTTAAACTTCATACCAAGAATAAAATTTGTAAACTCCTAGACATCAAAAGAGTACATAGCTGCTTTGTGATCCCAAGTTAAGTGCTTTTTTATCCATACACTCTTCACCAATGGGATGGGTAGATTAAAGTTATAGTAAAGGCAGTGGACCCTGTGGTCCAGGAGTGAGAAGGCTGTGGCAGTAATATAGGAAAATTACTTTATATAGAACATGAAACAATGGACTGTATATACTAGATAGAAAGAGCAGATCGATAAGGCCTATTTTGTCTGGTTTTTTTCCCCTAAAATTTTTATTTATTTCCCAGATACCCAATACTTAAACAAGTCATCTCAAAGATGCCTGCTGGTGTCACTGTGTGTTGTAGAGTATCTCCTCACATCTGAATGATTGTGTGTTATACACAGCAATTTAATGAACCACTGGCTCTGCCTTTCCCATCCCTGAATGAGACCCCTGTGCCTGAGATGGCTGTACAAGAAATGGGCTCTGTCTGTAGTCTAACTTTTATAACATTAAGATATTCACAAAATCAGACCCTGATACAAAAGCATCATCCTAATGTTTGTCTCTGAAATAAACAATAACCAAATTACAAACATACAAGGAGCTCAGAGGCCTTAACGTCTTTATAGATTTGAATGAAATCAATATGAACTATCTGTACCAGAAAGAGGTCTACAATTCTCTATACTTACTAAAACAGTACATTTTTTACATTTTTATGCTAATTTTAAACTATCCTGGGACCCAACTCATTGGTGCAGAATGTATGGATAAAAAAGCACTGAATTTGGGCTAAAGAAGTTATGGCATGGTATTGCCACCACACCAGGCAAGACCAGCTACTCTGGAGGCTGAGGCAGGATTGCTTAAGTCCAAGAGTTTGAGACCAGCCTAGGCAGCAAGATGCTATCTCTAGAACACTAAAAATTTGGTAGGGCATGGTGGCGTATGCGTATGGTTAAATACACTGGGAAGGCTGAGGGAGGAGTATATCTTGGGCCCAGGAGTTTGAGGCTGTAGAGACCTATGATTGTGCTCCTGCACTCCAACATGGGTGACAGAGAAAGCCCTTCTCAAACAAAACAAAAACAAACAAACAAAAAACCCTTGTTGTTATCTAGGCAGATTTTTCTAAATTATAATAGGTGTACCACTGTTGGTACAAGACATGATTTTAGGGAGTATATGAAATGCATTTTTTTTCTTTCTATTTTTTTTTTTTAGAGACAGAGTCTTACTTTATTGCCCTCCATTGAGTGCTGTGGTGTCACTGCTCACAGAAACCTCCAACTCCTGGGCTTAGGTGATTCTCTTGCTTTAGCCTCCTTAGTATCTGGGACTACAGGTGCCTGCCAGAATACCCAGATACTTTTTTGTTGCACTTTGGTTGGGGCCTGGTTTAAACATGCCACCCTCAGTATATGGGGCTAGTGCCCTACCCACTGAGCCACAGGTGCCACCCTATGAAATAAATTTTCCATCTGAGAAACTACATATAAATTTTAATAAGTGCTAAGAAAAAAGTAAACATTAAATTATGGAAAAAAAGAATTATTGCTGCCATTTTATATCTATCAGATGAGGGGCAAGTTACTTAACCTTGTTCTTTAGGGTTTATTTATTTGTTTGCTTATATGTTCTATGTTATTATATACACTTTCTAAACAGATTACTCAAGGAATTATAGGATGTTTGCATATAAAGCATTTTGAAATGTTTTCCTAAGTCATTGTGTATATTGAAACAAAATTTGTACTTTTAATTTAAATTTAATTTTTCAGTCTAGATTATATGTTGTCATTTTTTTTCACATATCCAGAAGCTTTAAAGTCATAGCATAAAATGTCAGTTAGATTATAGGAACCAAATGCTATGACAACATAAAGGTGAAATTCCAAGATTTGAAAAGAATAAGCTCCACATTCTATTTTTTTTTAAATTTTCCCAGGCTACAGCTCAATTTGCTGTGATTTTCTTTTTTTTTTTATTAAATCATAAACACATAGATTATGTATACATTAATGCATTTATGGGGGTTCAATGTGCTGATTTCATATAGAATTAGGAATGCTTGCATTACATTTGTTAATATATACCTCATCTTGTTTACTTATTGTGTTAAGACATTTATACACTGTACTAATAGATCTGACATGTACCCTTGCATTATGCACCATTGGTGTGACCCCACCATTCACCCTGCCTTGATCTAGCCTTCCTTCTTCCTTCCCTTCTCCCCCTCCTCCCTCCTTCATCTTGGGCCTTAGTTGTGATCTATTCTTTATATGAAAGTGTAAGTGATTGTAAATTCGTTTCATAATAGTACTGAGTACATGGGATATTTTTTCTTCCATTCTTGAGATACTTTACTAAGAAGGATATGTTCCAGCTCCATCCATGTAAACGTAAAAGAGGTAAAGTCTCCATCTTTTTTAAGGCTGCATAATATTCCATGGTATACATATACCACAATTTATTAATCCATTCATGGGTCGATAGACACTCGGGCTTCTTCCATGACTTGGCTATTATGAATTGAGCTGCAATATCTGGTGCAAATATCTTTGTTATAAAATGATTTTTGGTCTTTTGGATATACACCTAGTAGAGGAATTCCAGTATCAAATGGCACGTCTACTTTTAGATCCCTGAGTATTCTCCATATTTCTTTCCAAAAGGGACGTATTATCTTGCACTCCCACAAAAGTGTTCCCTTTTCTCCACATTCATTCCAACATCTTTAGTTGTGGGATTTTGTTATGTGAGCCAGTTTTATGGGGGTTAGATGATATCTCAAAGTGGTTTTGATTTGCATTTCTCTGATGATTAAAGATGATGAGCATTTTTTCATGTGTCTGTAGGCCATGTGCCTATCTTCTTCAGAGAAGCTTCTGTTGTCCCTTGCCCACCATGAAATGAGATTGCTTGTTCTTTTCTTATTAATAAGTTTCAGTTCTCTGTGGATTCTGGTTATCAAACCTTTGTCAGAAGTATAACCTGCAAATATCTTCTCCCATTGTGATGGCTGTCTACTTGCTTTACATTCTGTGTTCTTGGCTGTGCAGAAGCTTTTTAGTTTAATCAGATCCCAGTAATGTATTCTTGGTGTTGCTTCAATTGCCTGGGGTGGGGGGGGGAGGGTCTTCCTCATAAAGTATTCTCCCAAGCCAATTTCTTCAAGTGCTTCTCCTGCATGCTCTCCAAGAATCTTTATAGTTTCACGCCTTAAGTTTAAATCTTTTATTCAGTGAGAGTAAATTTTTGTTAATAGTGAAAGGTGTGGGTCCAGTTTCAGTCTTCTACAAGTCACTAGATGATTCTCCCAGCACTATTTATTAAATAGGGAATCTTTCCCCCTATTTATATTTTTGGTAGGCTTATCAAAGATCAAATTACAATAAGTGTCGGGGATCATCTCTTGGTTCTCAATTCTGTTCCATACATCTACCTGTCTGTTTTTGTGCCAATACCATGCTGTTTTGAACACTGTAGATTTATAGTACAGTTTGATGTCTGGTAGCATGTTCCTCCTGATTTGTTTTTATTTCTGAGTAATGTCTTGGCTATTCAAGGATTTTTCTGGTTCCATGTAAAATGAAGTACTATTTTTTCCAGATCTTTAAAGTATGACGGTGGTGCTTTGATAGGGATTGTATTAAATTTATAAATTGCTTTGGGTATTATGGACATTTTAACAATGTTGATTCTTCCTAACCATAAGTGTGGTTTGTTTTTCCATTTGTTAACATCTTCAACTATTTCTTTTCTCAGAGTTTCATAATTCTCTTTATAGAGATCTTTCATGTCCTTTGTTAGGTAAATTCTTGAATATTTCATCTTCTTTGGCACAACTGTAAAGGGAATAGAGTCCTTGACTGTTTTTTTGGCTTGACCATTATTGGTATATACAAAAGCTACAGATTTGTGAGTATTGATTTTGTATTCTGAGATGCTACTGTAATCCTTGAGCACTACTAAGAATTTTGTGGTTGATTCACTGATGTTTTCTAGGTATAAAATCATATCACCTGTGAAAAGTGAATGTTTAATCTCCTCTGGCCATATTTCTATAAACTTGATTGCCCTTTCTTGCCTGATTGCAATAGCTAAGACTTCCATTACAATGTTAAAAAGCAGTGGAGACAATGGGCAACCTTGTCTGGTTCCCAATCTCCATGGAAATGTTTTCAATTTTACTCCATTCAATATGAAATTGGCTGTGGGTTTGCTGTAGATGGCCTCTATCAGTTTAAGAAAAGTCCCTTTTATACCCGTTTTCTTAAGAGTTCTGATAATGAAAGGCAGCTGGATATTGTCCAAAGCTTTTTCTGCATCTATTGAGAGAATCATATAGTTTTTGTTTTTTAGTTTGTTAATGTGATGTATTATATTTATAGATTTATGTATATTAAAACAACTTTGAGACCCTGTGATAAAACCCACTTGGTTATGGTACATAATTTGTTTGATGTTTTGCTGGATTGTTTGCTAGGATCTTATTGAATATTTTTGCATCTATGTTCATTAAAAATATTGGTCTATAGTTTTCTTTTCTTTTTGGATCATTTCCTGGTTTGGGTATGAAGGGTGATATTTGCTTCATAGAATGTATTGGGAAGTATTCCTTCTTTTTTGATGTTTTGGAAAAGGTTAAGTAATATATGTATTAGTTCCTCTTTAAAGGTGTGGCAGAATTCTGATGTGAAGCCATCTGATTCCAGACTCTTCTTTTTGGGGAGATTTCGTATAGTTGATTCTATTTCAGTACTTGATATAGGTCTGTTCAGCATTTCCAAATCTTTCTGATTAAGTCTAGGAAGTTGGAGTGCTTCCAAGTATCAGTCAATTTCTTCTAGATTTTCATATTTCTGAAAATAAAGTTTTTTGTAGTATTCATTAATAATTTTTTGAATTTCTGAGATGTCAGTTGTTATTTTGCCTTTGTCATTTCTAATTGATGATACTATGAACTTTAATTTTCTATTTTTGGTTAAGTTGGCCAAAAGTTTATGAATTTTGTTGAATTTCTCAAAAAATCAACTTTTTGATTTATTGATCTTTTGAATAATTCTTTTGTTTTTGATTTCATTTAATTCTGCTCTAATTTTAGTTATTTCTTTTCTTCTGCTGGGTTTGAGTTTGGAATGTTCTTCCTTTTCCAGATGATTAAGATGTCACATTAAGTTATTGACTTCCTCTCTTTCCATTCTTGTGAGGAAGACTTGTACCACTCTAAATTTCCCTCTTAGAACTGCCTTTGCGGTATCCCACAGGTTCTGATAATTCATGTCTTCATTATTGTTTTGTTCCCCAAATTTGGCAATTTCCTTATTAATCACTTCTGTTACCCAGCTATCATTCAGCATAAAGTTATTTCATTTCCATGTCTTTGTATGAGTATGCAGATACCTGTTATTGGTGAGTTCAAATTTTATTGCGTGATGATCCCAGAAAATACAAGGAATAATTTCTATACTTTTAAATTTGCTGAGGTTAGACTTGTGACCTAAGATATGATCAATTTTGGAGTATGTTCCATGAACTGATGAGAAGAATGTGTATTCAGTTTTGTTAGGAGGAAATGTTCTTTAGATGTCTATTAAATTCAATTGTTGTATGGTGAAGTTTAAGTCCAAAATTTCTTTGCTTAGTTTCTTTTTGGAAAATCTATCCAATACTGCCAAAGGGGTGTTAAAATTTCCAACTATTATGGTGCTGGAAGATATTAAATTGCTCATGTCTGTTAGGGTCTCCTTTATAAATTGAGGAGCATTCTGATTGGGCACATTAATGTTAATAATTGACATCTCATGTTCAGTGTTTCCCTTAACAAATATGAAGTGACCATCCTTGTCTTTCCTTACTTTTGTTGGTTTAAAGCCTAGTGTATCTGAAAATAAAATTGCCATCCCTGCTTTTTTCTGATTTCGTTTGGCTGGATTAGAGATGCCCATCCCTTCACCCTGAGTCTATATTTATCTTTTAAGGTAAGATGAGATTCTTGTATTCAACAAATATCTGGCCTGAGATTTTCCTTCCTGTCAGCAAACCTCTGCATCTTAAGAGGACAGTTAAGCTGTTCACATTAATTGAGAGTATTGATGAGCCTGGTAGCATATTGGGTATCAAGTTTTTCAAAACTCTAGTGGACATTTTGAATTTTTTCATCCCTGTGGAAATTGGGTTTTGGTCAAGAATTTCAGAGTGAGCTTACTATGGTGGTAGAGCATTGTGTTGGTCATTATGGAGGATGGGTCTGAGTATATCCTGAAGAGCTGATTTGGTGATAGCAAATTTCTTCATCATGTCTATGTCTTTAAAGTATCTAACTTCTCCATCATAAATGAAGCTCAATTTAGCTGAATACAGGATCCTGGGCTGAAAGTAGTTTTGTTTAGGAGATTGAAGGTTGATGACCATCTTTTACCAGCTTAAAATGTTTCAGCAGAAATGTCTGCAGTCATTCTAATATTCTTCCCATTGTAGGTTATGATTTTCTTATGCCTGGCTACTTGCAAGATTTTATCCTTCACATTAACTTTGTTGAAGTTAATTCCAATGTGTCTAGAAGATACTTTATTTGGGTTGAGTCATGCTAGGGTTCTGAAACTGTCTGCTATCTGAATTTCAGTATCTCTTGCCAAGCTTGGGAAGTTCTCCTCAATTATCTCTTGGAGTAGAGTATCTGTGCCTTTTGGACCATCCTCTTCTCCTTCAGGGATTCCTATGAGGTGAATGGCTGCTTTTGGAGTGGTCCCACAATTCTGTCAGGAAATGATCCATTTTTGCTACTTCTCTTCTTCTTTGAACATTTGGGAGTGTTCAAAGGCTTTGTCTTCAATGTGAGAGACCCTTTCTTCTGCATGCTCCATTTCGGTTACTGAGGGATTCTACTGTATTTCTCAGATCTTTGAGGGCTGCAAGTTCTTGCCTCAATGTGTTAAAATCTTTGGTGACTTTTTTTTTTTAATTCATTGAATTCTTGAGACAACTTTTGAAATGCTCCTTGAATTTCTAATTCCATCTTTGCCTCCATTCTGTTATTGTTATTTGCAATCCAAATTCTGAATTTGATTTCTGACATCTCAGCCATCTGTTTATGAATGGGGTCTTCTGTTGTGTATCCTTTGTCATTCCTAGTGGGAGTGATCTACTCTGATTATTCCTGTTGCCAAAGTTTCTCCACTGATTCTGCCCCATGATTATTTTTCACTGTTTGGCTAGAGAAGGTGACAAGGTGAAATTCAATTGAGGGCTCCTGGAGTTGTAATTGACCAGCCCTTTACCAAAGAACTGGGACTAATGATTGCGACTTTTCCCTTAGACCTTTACAAAGGTCCCATTCAGAACCACAGTCTGAAACTCTGGGGATCTACTTGGTGTGGATGTGGATGGCTCTGATCAGTATTCAGCTAGTCTCTACCCAATCCTAGTGAATCAGTGGTTTGGGGCTGAAATCTCAGCTGTGGAGATATAAAAGCAACTAAGACACCCACCCCACAAGTGATGACTGGCAGGAGAGAATCCCACACTCCCACAATAACACAACCAGCGTACAAATTTGGTGGGTCCCCAGGTGATCAGCTAAGGTCAAGAGTACCAAACCAATTGTTCCAGTCAACACAAACACCGATCTGGTGGGAAAGCTCAAAAGGTCTTCAGCATCTAGGCAGCAGGGGTCCACTGGCAGCTCATTTTGACCCCAGTTAGAGGAATCATGGAGCCACAACCACTGCCTGAGGCAGTGCTGTCACTGTCTGGGGTAGTGGCCTTGGGCTAGGGTACTGCTGTGTACAGGTCACTGGAGCCAGTGGGGAGCTGGAGGGCATTGCCACTGTCGCAAGGGTCACAGGAGCCTGGTGGGGAACAAGAGGGCGGAGACACTGACCCCTGGCCTTGCCCACAGAAGCCAGGCAGGAAGCTGGAGGTTGGAGTCGCTGGCCTCTGGGGCCTCAGGGGTTGGAGGAGCCAGGCAGGAGTCACCGACTGCAGGCATCAGGTCTCAGGAGCCAGGTGGGAGTCACCCACTGTGGGCCCCAGGTCACAGGAGCCCTGTGGGGAGCAGAGCCACCCATGGTGGACTGCTGAGCTGGGGCTCCAGTGGGCCATGGTCCATGGTGGTCAGTAGCACAGGTCCTGACTTACGCTCTTTCTGACATGGGGCAAGACCCTTTCTCCTTGTGACTCCTGGCCTCTATGAAAGTTATAGTTTCAGTGCAACTGCCCCACAGCTCATGAAGTGTCCTGCCCTAGCAAAAATCTGCCAGATGCTCAGGATTTTGCAGGGGGTTGTCTTCCAGACTGCCAGGAGAGGGAGAAGGGAGAATACCAGATTGACTTTTGGCCCAGGCAGGAGACTGCCTGGGCTTGCAGTGGTAACTCTCCATGGACAGAGTCCCAGCCCTCAGTGTTTTCTCCCCTTTGGTGAAACAAAGGGTCCTCTATTCTCTACTCACCTCAAGTCGCTCCCCTGTGGTGGGAGGGGAATGTTTCCCATCCTCTTTGGATGAGTTTTGCACCTGAAATTTGTTTCCTTGGAGTCCCAGTTTATTACAGCAGGGGTGATGCAAACCTATTGATCCTCTCTCTCAGCGCAGCTCCTCATCTTCCACTCTATTGGGTTAGTTCTGGCCATTATTTCTCCCTCTGGTGGGGAGCCTCTACTGAAAGCTGGCTTCAGTCAGCCCTCTTGCCTCCCTCCTGTCAGCTCCACATTCTAAATGGCTATACTTTTTCAGAATTAAATATTCTTACTCTAGAGCTAGAGATAGAGTAGAATGTGAGTAACAGAGAGAGAGAGACAGAAAAGAAGATAAAGAAAAGATTAATGATATAGACACATAAACACAGTGTGTGTCTAAATAAAATATCACTTTAATTCGTAACCATAGCTCTTTAAAGTGAAAATGCAACAAATAATCTTACTCCTGTATGGTAAAAAATATAATTATATAATGTCATAATGAATTAGGCATTTCATCATGCTAATGAAAGAGGTAAGGAAATTTTTCCCCAAAATAGGACTCCTTAGTATAAAGAATATTTTGAATTAAAGGACATTCATAACCAGGAAGCATTGAAAGAAGCCTTTCCTATATCTACATAAAACTTGAGTAGCCTGTTTGGGAATCAGAGAGGGGTGCTGACTTCCTTATTGCATGCTAACAGACCTGACCCCAGGGTCATTTGAAGCACAGAGACCTGTCTCTCAGGTTAATCTACAAATCATTCTGTTTCCACTCATCCACCCACGTCCCCCCAGAAACCACTGACTGAAAGTATACTTTCCACATTCTCCCCCTTCCCTTCCAAAAGACATCTATAAAGGTCTCTGACCATCACTAAGACTTTGGATAATCTGTTGTGTGAAAGTTGCGTGGTGCAGAGCCACAGAGATTAGGACCTGCAATGAAATTGTAGGGCTAATAAAAAAGGCTGTAGCTCTCTCATGGCATGCAGCAACTTTATTTCTTCCACCAAAGCTTATATATGCAATACTATACACAACTAATCAATAAACATATGACTTAAACCTTAGCCCCAGGCCTCTCACTGCCTGGCACCTAAGGGTCTATGGATTAGCTGATAACCACTCCACTAACATTATCTAAAGCTATTCTTTGCTACATAATCAAAAACAAAACCACAAAACAAGGTTCTAAGGGAATAAGCTGTTTGAATGCTTGACCTTTAACAGACCGTCTGGAGGCAGTCATTCATCTTTAGGGAGTAGTCTGGAAATTCCTGAGATATACGGGTACCTGCCTGAAGGCCTGCCCCCATGAAGCCAGGCCTTTAATCACTTCTACGTAACAAAGCCTTTAGCCACATATGGAGTTCTATACAGGTTTTTTCCTTTCTAACTGACAAAAGACTTCAAACTTGCCTTCACAAAATGGAACCATTTAAAGACTTATTTATAGGTTTTCCACCTATAATTCCCCCTTTCTTTTTTTTATTGTGGTTTTGAGCATTTATATCACTCATCATTAATGCAAAACTCGCAGCATGTCTTTCATTTTCTTGCTTAGCTTGATTAATTCTCTTACACACAATATACAAAATCAAACACAAAATTAATAATAATGCAAATGATCCTACAGAACTTCCAATTAGACTATTAATTTTTGGCAATGGATTTAACTGTTCTATTTCATCAGCAATTCCTTTTAAAATTGCATCTCCATCCACTTTTTCAAATTTATGCTGAAAAGTAGAAAACACTTAATGTTGTAAATTAACAATATCAGCAGTTAAATTTTCGTGGTTTAACAAGTGTTTTTTCACTTTTTTCCAAGGGAACTTAGTTTCATTGTACATAACACGAGTGAAATAAAAAGATGACACATTCCAATCACCTTTCCATTTTATCTGTTTTTTTAAACTGACCAATTCATCACCTAACACAACAACAGCTTGCTCTAAATCTGATAATTCATTATATATTTTAGTATCAATCTGTTTTGGGGCCGTCCATAATTCTTCAGAGTTCTTATGCCAATTGGTCACAAAGTTTTAAGTCTTAATATTTTTAGTTAATGCAATGCCAGCAGTAGCAGTAACAGTGATAATCCCCAAGATGGCAACAATGAGCAGACTGATGAAACATGTGCTTCTTTTCAGGATCTTATCAGCTACAAGTTGCAGAACAGACAATGCTGGGGACTCCTGCCAGGATCTGTTTAAGTTGATTGGCAGCCAAATTCTGGTGCGAGCTCTCAGCAAGCACAATTGTTCCTTAGATGGATTAAAACTCAAAGAATTGTTAACAGAATCAAACAATTGACAAGTAGAACAGAATAATTCTCCCAATACTTTATTCCAAGTAACATTTCCTTTTAGCCACACAAAAGGAAGTTGTAAACAGGCTTGAATGTATTTGGTGTCATTTAGCACAAACTTCATTTCATATTCTTGGAGGTTATTATGGAAGAATAATCCTCCAGTCCAAGTCTTAAGAGGTTGTAAAGCTACAACAATTTTCCACAAATGCATTTGTGTAGGATATGTGGCAATTCCAGGTAACAGGGTGGAAAACCCTTCGTTCATCCATGAAATATACTCAGAAGCTGAGCTGATGATTTACTCTCATTATATAAAATTTTTAAAGACAAAGCTGATTCCAAGTCTGATCTTAAGTAAGCCATAGGTCCCCAAGCCATGACTTCTCCACCTGTGGTATCAATAAGCATATGTGCAAAATCTCCTTCACATTTGGTCCAGTGCACCCATTTATGAATTTTTTAAAACATATGCATTTTACAAGGTGGTAATTCAGGATTGGAAGAAATCTTATCAATACAGCTTGTCTAGAGAGTAAGCACTTAACATAAACATTTCAGATATTTGTTCTTTGTTTTCAGGCTTATGTTTATACACACTAGCCCACATTTGAATAGACATGTTAAGGCAATGGGAGTGGTCTCCAAAACATATGGGAGGACCAATCACCCCAGTACTATAATTAGGAATTACTATGCCTTCTTCATTAGGCCAGAACAGCCCTCTGGTGTCATAAGGACTGGAAAGTCAAGAAGAATCATTAACATAAATAGGAACAGTAGGTTTTAACCAACTAACACTTCAAAGTAAAGGAGGGTTAGGAATATAAGTCCAATATTCATATTTTCATCCTTGAGTCTGGACAGTGAAAAGGGCCATCATTGCCAGAAATAGATTGGAGGCATTCACCTGCTGGTGGGTGTAATTCACCAGTTCCTCTGCTTGATGGCACAATTTCTTTACCTGACCCCAAGTCATTGGGGGTGCTTCCTTTGTCTGAGGCAGCAGTGATCATCTCTCCTTCCATGTCGCTGTCAGTTTTAGTCCATTCAGGCAGAACATCATTTGTTTCTCCTATTTATGGGTGTGTGTCTGGGGGGTCCTGTCGGATTTCAAGTTTTTATCTGCAACCCAAAGTTTAGTATTTCCTGTAGAAATATAAGCATAGCCTCTTCCTCAATGTATAACATGTGCCACGGTCCATGAGTTTGTTAGATTATCCTTATAATAAATGTGTTGATTTAATGGAGGAGAAGTAATTTTGATCCAATGCTTATGAGCTGGAATCTCATTTTTGTCATTCATATTCAAAAAATTTAAAGTAAAAAGAGCTGATGATAATCTATTTCTTGGGGGTGATATTATACTGTTCTCTCCCTTTCTTTTATTTTAACAGCATTTCTTTTAATGTTTGATTTTGTCTTTTGATAATGGCTTGTCCTGTACTATTACCAGGAATTCCAGTAATATGCTTTATATTATGTAATTTAAAAAAAAGTTTGACATTTGCTAGAAATATAAGAAGAGCCATTATCTGTCTTTATAGTCAAAGGTTTACCCATGAATGAAAAGGATTCTAATAAATGAGAAATTACAGCATCAGCCTTCTTAGATGTCAGTGCTGAAGCCCAAGAAAAATGAGAATAAGTATCTACAAAATGATGGATATATTTTAATTTTCCAAATTCTTGAAACTGAGTAACATCCATCTGCCATAAGTGATTAGATAATAATCATCTAGAATTGACTCCCATTGATAAATGAGGAGCTATTAAAGGCTGACACGTAGGGCAAGAGCATATTATAACTCTTTCAGTATGCCAAGAAAAGTCATGTCTTCTTTTTAAAGGTTCAGCATTAGTATCAGGTAATGTATGCTCATGTTGAGCAGATAAAACTGAACCTACTAACTGATCAATAGTTTTATTGCCCAATGAAATCAGTCCTAGTAAATTGGAATGAGCTCTAACATGAGTAATATTATAGGATAAAATCTATTTCTAACTAACTGCTGAAGGCATGAAAACAATAAAGTAAGTCTTTGTGAATTAAATGAAAAAGTAACAGTTTCAATAGTTTTTACAATATGAGTAGAATACTATGAAACAGAAATAATGTTAAGGGGATGATCAAGAAAATCTGTTAGAAGTAATATAACAGCAAATAGCTCTTCTTTTTTTTAACAGACAAATAAGGGGATTGTTGTACTTTATGAGTATGAGGACCTAAATATACAGATATTCCCATTTTATTTGCATCCATGTAAAACATTTCTGCATGGAAATGGGTTCTAATTTTACTATTTTAGGCAAAATCCAAGAAGTATTTTTAAGAAACTGGATTCTTTTATCTGGAGGAAAATGATTGTCTATTATTCCAATATAATCTGATAATGCAATTTGTCATTCAGTATTCAACATAAGTAAATCAAAAATTTGATTATTAGTTAGAGGAACAACAGTTTTTTCATGATCTCTTCTTATTAATTGTCTTAAGTGCTGTCTTTCTTTTAATATTATAAAGGTTATTTTTTGTATGTAGGTTTCCATCCTTTTGGATGCTTTTTCAGGTAAAAAGCACCATTCAAGAAAGGCTGCTTCTTGCACAATCTTTCCTGTAGGAGAGTGCATTGATGGAAAAACACAGATATAGAAATTATTGAATTATTGATTTGAGAGATTCCGTTTAATTGAGCATCCTGAATATGTTCATCAACCCTCTGTAATTCTTTTCCAGCCTCAGGAGTAAGTTGTCCAGAGCTATGAAGATATGGATACCCTTCCAAAATGGAAAATAAATTAATAAGAGAATAAGTGAAGATTCCTAAAGTTGGCCATACACAATTAATATCTCCTAATAATTTTTAAAAGTCATTTAGGGTTCGAAGTGAATCTCTTCTAATCTTCACATTTTGAGGAACAATATTTTGAGTAGTAATGTGATATCCTAAATATTCCCAAGGTTCCTGAGTTTGAACTTTATCTTCTGCCAATTGAATACCATATTCTTTAAATGTGGAACATCCTAATTGGTATAATTCTTGTAATTTATTAGGGCATGGATGAGCAAACAATATATCATCCATATAATGTAAACACACGGCCTCTGGAAAAGATTTCCTAAGTTCTTCTAAAGGTTGATCTACAAATAGTTGACACAAGGTGGGGCTGTTATGCATGCCTTGAGGCAATACCTTCCAGGGGAACCTCCAAGAGGGCTTTTCATTGTTTAAAGCAGGAATGGTAAAAGCAAAATGTTCTGCATCTTTTGGCTGCAAATGAATATTTAAAAAGCAATCTTTTATGTCAATAATTATTATAGGATAATGTTTTGGTATTAAAGTTGGATTAGGAATTCCAAGTTGTGAAGGACCCATTGGTTGAATACTGCATTAATTTTTCTTAAATCTGTTAACATTCTCCTTTTGCCTGATTTCTTTTTAATTACAAATATTGGGGAAATCCATGAACTGGTTGTGGGTTCAGCATGTCTAGCTTGTAATTGTTCATCAAGTAATTGATGTAGCACTTCCAATTTTACCAAAGGAAGAAGCTACTGCTCCACCCAAACTGGTTTATCTGTTTTCCACTGCAAGGAAAAGGCAAAGCACTGGGCAGAGACCCATAGAAAAATCCTTTGGTAAAGAAGGAAGCCCCAGGCCTTTTTTATCATGGCCAACTCAAGTTGTTTCAGGATCTCTAGAAGAGCTAGGCTGAGTTGGATCATAGCCCATATTAAACACTATATTTTTAGCAGCCTTTGAAATTGTGGGGATAGTGAGCATAGCTCCCCATTGTTGTAATAGATCTCAACCCCATAAAGTAATGGCTATGAATGCAACATAAGGGTGGATGTGAGCTGCTTGTCCTTCAGGTCCTTGACAATGTAAATCAGAAGTACTTTGTTCAATATTAGTCATTGTTCTAAGCCCAACAAAAGTAGCTTTTGCTCAAGCTTTTGACTAACATTCATTGCTTCTTCATGTGAGGAGCAATAATAGAGACATCTGCTCCTATGTCCACTAGCCCCTCAATTTGAATATTATGTTCAAATATCACCTTACATTGAGGGTGAGGATCATTTAGGAAAGTATGCCAAAAGACATGTTTTCCTGTGCTTGCAAAACCACCTTCCCTGGTAACAGGAGCTGTTTTTGCCTTTATGATATGGTAAAATTAGTATATGAGCCACATGATGTCCTGTAGACAATTGGATGTTTTTTGTGGCTGAAGCTATTATTAAAATTTATTCCTTATAATCTTCAGTGATTATTCCTGGGTGTACACAAAGTCCTTTCATAGTAAAACTGCTTCTTCCTAGTATTAATCCTACATTCCCTGAAGGTATGGGACCATAAAGTCCAGTGGGTAATTTTTTAGGAGATTCCCCACTGTTAAAGTTAACATCTGTTAATATAGGGAGATCCAAGGCTGCACTTCCTTGAGTGACATGAAATAAATCCTGGACATAGACTTTGTTAACAGAACCTAGTTCTGATTCATTTGAGCATGAGCCTGGCTGTGGCTAAATGGAAATTGCTGAAGAAGAGAGCTCAACTTGTTTGTCTGGGGGCCTCGAGCTAGCCTCATATTGGATTTTCCCTGATTCTGGGTGGAATACAAAATATTGTTGCCTCTGTCCTTAATTGAGCGACACTCATTTTTCCAATGCCTGTCTTTACCACACCTGTGAGAAACGCCTGGCAGCTTGGTCTCGGTTTTAGTTTCACTTTTACATTTTCTACATTCTCTCTGGATGTGGCCAAATTTTCCACAGTCATAACATTTAGCTCTGGTAGTACTGGGTTGCAAAGCTGAGGCTAATAAATTAGCTTGGAAAGTGCCTGATTCTACCTCACGACAAACACAAATATATTGATCAATTGTGACATTATCCTGATGTTTGAGTCTGGCCATGGCCTTTTTGCAATCAATGTTAGCATTTTCAAAAGCCAGCTGCAAGAGCAACATGTTTGGGGCATCTTCTCCAGATACTTATCTCTCAATTGCTGATTGTAAATGAGCAATAAATTCAGTATATGGTTCATTGTTTCCTTGAAATATTTCTGTGAAAAATTGTCTAATTTGCCCCTTTTCATCAAGATGCTGCCATGCAATAAGGCAATTATCTCGAATTTGAGCCAGTAATTCATTAAAATACTGTATTTCAGCATTTATACCATCAAAGGTTCCAGTTCCTGATCTAAGTTAAAAGTAGGAGGATTTTCAAGTCTATTATAACGAAATTGTTTTTTCACCTCCTCCATCCACCAGGACTTAAATTGAATGTATTGTCCTGGGATCAAAGTAGTCTGTGCTAAAGTATCCCAATCTACAGGAATAAGTAAATGGTTTTCACAATAGAATCTAAAATCCCCATAATGTATGGTGACTTAGGGCCATAAGTATGAACAGCATCTTTTAATATAGTTAAAACTTTTAGTTGAATAGGAATATGACAGTTTGTACTTGCCCAAACTCAACCACTTCCCTAAGTAGTGGGAAAGTGAAAGTGCTGGTGGATTGAGCTTCAGAAGCTTGGGGCAGTGCCGAGGAAGATTTGGCATTTTGAACGATATTAAAAGTTGCTGGATCAACAGGAAAATGGAGTTTAGTAATGAATTGAGAATCCAGAGAATTTGGCCACACTGGATAGCAACTTGGAGGAGCAGTGGTGGTCAAAGGTTTATCTTGTAAGGTTGGAAAATACTTACTTTCGGGGGGTTTTAAATAACATTTCTCAATGGCCTAACAACATTGGGTTAACTTTTTCTTAAATTCAGTCATGTCTTCACTGTCAGAAAAATTCGTTATAGTACGATCTGAGTCACTTTTGGTTAGGTCTTTCTCTGACTCTTTCTTAACTTCTGGATTTTCTGGTTCATCATGCACAGGCTTTTCTACAGTCTGTCCCTCTTTGGGGGGCAGAGGAGGGAAATTTTCAAGACATTCTGCATTGGAACTAGATTGTAAGGGTTCCAATGCCACAGTTACTAAGTGATAGGTGGCCCAGAGATCTCTACTTATACATTTTCTCCTCTGATGGGAGCACCTAAGAGCTTTGCCTACACTCTTCCAAACAATTAAAGTTAACTGATTTTCCTTTTCTGGAGTCAACCAGAAGCAATGTTAAGCTACTAGCTGAAACAGTCCTTTCAAGGTTTTTGTTTTAACAGTGGTGCCTGTAGCCTTTAAAAGAGTCTTTAACAGGGCCACATACTGGTCCTGCAAGGACTGAGAATTTCCCATTATTTCCTTATTCTATTGCTGGAAGTCTTGCATGCATATAGCACAATGACCTTCCTTCCAGTTTCAAAGTACCAGGTTTACATTAAGCTGACAACTGTTTGAACAGAGAAGCAATCCCAAAGAAGCAGGCCTGTGCTGTCCTCACGAAGCTCACCCTGCTCACTGAGCCAAAATGTTGTGTGAAAGTTGCATGGTGCAGAGCCACAGAGATTAAGATCTGCAATGAAATTGTATGGCAAATAAGGAAGGCTTTAGCTCTCTCATGGCATGCAGCAACTTTTTTCTTCCACTAAAACTTATATAGGTAATACTATACACAACTAATCAATAAACATATGACTTAAACCTTAGCCCCAGGCCTCTTACTGCCTGGCGCCTAAGGGTCTATGGATTAACCAATAACCACTCCACTAACATTATCTAAAGCTATTCTTATGCTAAGAATATAAAAAACAAAACCACAAAACAAGGTTCTGGGGGAATAAGTTGTTTGAATGTTTGACCTTTAACAGATCATCTGGTGGCGGTCATTCATTTTTAGGGAGTAGTCTGGAAATTCCTGAGATATACAGGTATCTGCCTGCAGGTCTGCCCCCACAAAGCCAGGATGTTAATCAATTCTATGTGACCAGGCCTTTAGCCACATATGGAGTTCTATCCGGTTTTTTTTCCTTTCTAACTCACAAAAGACTTCAAACTTGCCTTCACAAAATGGAACCATTTAAAGTCTTATGTATAGGCTTTCCACCTATAGTAGTCATTCTTGTCCTTCACCCCCATAACTCTCCTTTCATACACACAGGGCTAATATAGTTCTGCATATTACTTTACTATAAAGACTGACCATCCTTACAGCTTGATCATCTTTACTAATGATCCATTCAAAGCATTTTTTGAATAAAGGACTTTTTTACATTGTGGATTAACAGCTGGTACTTGCTAGGGGGAAAATATATCCCTCAACTAAAAGGCACTCTATTCAATTAGCTCAGAAAATTACAAAAATTTGAAAAGACACACATAATATTTATAAACATTTATTCTTCAGGATAATTTATAGACTGAATTAATTCTAAGCTATTAAATAGAATAGCTAGAATTAAATAAAACATGCTAATAATTGTATGTGGTTTTTTTTTCCCGAAAAATGAAAGAAAAATTTTCCCCTCTGTTATGGTGGAAATGTTCAGTATTAGGTGCTCTGGAAGGATGAGAAAAAAATTTACCTAGGCCAAGATTGGAATATAAAAGTATAGACTTTATTTTATCCTAGAAAGAGAGGGAATATGAGAGAGAGTGAGAGAGGTTTGAAAGAGTAGGGAGAGAGGGAGAGGAGCAAGTGAAGAGAGGCCATCCCATTGAGGTCAAGTGGCCAGCTGATTTTAAGGGGACCTGGAAGGGAGGGGCAAAAGGATAACAGCAGCTGAATTCACAAGGTGTAATGAATGTGAAAGCTGTGTCCAATTTTTTTCCCTCCAGCAGGGTTGAAGACAGACATTTTTCCCCGTTATTTCCAGTCTTCAGGTTTGATGTTCATGGTCCCATTGTTCCTCCAGAAGCATTTCAGGAACAAATTCTACAAGGCAGATTTAGTTCTATGAGGATTTTCCATACTTCTTTCCAAAAAAAGCTGTATTGGTTTGCAATTGCACCAACAGTGGATCTGTGCACACCACTCTCAGCTCCTGGGTAAAGAACTCACCTACAACTCAGACTTCAGACTTTACCTTACAAATGCAAATAGTGAGGGCAACTCCTGTGGCTCAGTGAGTAGGGTGCTGGCCCCATATACTGAGGGTGGCAGGTTCAAACCCGGCACTGGCCAAACTGTAACAAAAAAATAGCCGGTGTTGTGGTGGTCATCTGTAATCCCAGCTACTCAGGAGGCTGAAGCAAGAGAATCGCCTAAGCCCAGGAGTTGGATGTTGCTGTGAGCTGTGTGGTACCACAGCACTCTGTGAAGGGTGATAAAGCGAGACTCTGTCTCTATAAAAAAAAAGAAAAAAATGCAAATAGTGTAACCTAATCATATGTACCCTTATAAAGCCAGATTTAGTTAGCAGATTTAGGAATTGATAGTAAAGAAACTAAACATTTCCTTTTCACCTGCTGGGCTCATCAGTGGCTTGTGAAAACAGAAATATATGGAGGTGTAAGGGGCTGCTAACATGAGAAAGAGAACAGGTAAAGAGAAAGATTGACTTCAGTCCTCACTGAAAAATCATTAGTTAATAATTTTTCTGTTATTTCACTATAAAGACTGACCATCCTTATACCCTCCAGGAAGAGACGATAGGTTGATTTCTTTTTGTTTTTTTCTTTCTTTTTTTTTTTTTTTGAGACAGTCTCACATTGTCACCCTTGGGAGAGTGCTGTGGCATCACAGCTCACAGCAACCTCTAACTCTTGGGCTCAAGTGATTCTTGTCTCAGCCTTTTTTTTTGGCTGGGGCTGGGTTTGAATGTACCACCTCTGGTATATGAGGCTGGAACCCTACTCCTTTGAGCCATAGGCACTACCCCAATTCAGCACCCTTTTATGATCAGAACACTTAACAAAATATGTACAGATGGGACATACCCCCAAATTATACAAACCATATACATCTGCACTCTTTAAGCTTGGGAATCACTAATTATAATATTTATAGATCTAGATTTTAATTAATTAGATTTTTTTTGAGAGAGTCTCACTTTGTCACCCTTGATACAGTGCAGTGGCATCATAGCTTACAGAAACCTCAAACTCTTGGGCTCAAGTGATCCTCTTGTGTCAGCTTCCCAAATAGCTGGGACTACAGGGGCTTCCCACAATAACTTGCCATTTCTTAGAGACAAGGTCTTACTCATGCTCAGGCTGGTCTGGAACTCCTGAGCTCAAGCAATTAATGTGCCTCAGCCACTTAGAATGCTAGAATTACAGGCATAAACCACTATGTTGGGCCTCATTTGAGGAGAATTTAATCCTATTAATATTTATTTGCAAATATTCTTTATACACTTTTTATCATGTATCAGTTATAAATATTGCACGTTTCTTCTTCCCTTGTATGACTTTTATTTCACTCTGTGTCATGCCTTTTGACAATGAAAAGTTCTTAAACAAATGCATTTGAATTTCTCAATTTTTTAATAAATAAGCTTCTAGATTCTAAAATATTATTGTTTTTCCTGTGACCACAAAGATATATTTTTTTAACTTCTCAAAAAATTTTGTACGATTTGCCTTTCTATGGAATACTTCAATTCTATGAAATCAAACTTAGGTACAGTCCTTTGTTTTATCTCATTTATATATTTTTCAAATAAATTTTCTAAAATTTTTTTCAATTAGATGTTTTTATAATTTACCTAAAAAAATTTAAAAGTTTTCTTAATTCTCATAAATTGCCTTTAATTTGTTTTTGTTTTTTTATTTAGAATATTTTATAATTGTCAATGTGAATATTGTATACAAATTGCCAATCCTTCTACATTTTCCTTCTCTTCACATTTGAGCTAGTTTGAAACTAAAATTCAAATATGAATTAAACAGATTTATTGAACATTTCAACATTACATCCATGATTTTTGAAGAGTTTTATTTTTGAATTTATGTACTACAGCTTTTACTAGAATATACCTTGGTTCAAATTTATTTTTACTTTACCTTCCTGAGATACATTTATCTTTCTGAATCTGAAGACTCAGATATTTTATTAATTTGTAGTCATTAATTACTCAAATATCTTCTCCTGTATTTTATAGATGGGACAGAATCTTTGTGCATATTTTTTGCAAATATATGTAAGCTATCTTAGTATCTGCTCAAAACTCATCAATTTTCAATATCTATTTTATTTTATTATTAACAATATCAATATCAATTATGTACTTCCTATGTACAAATATGTAGTATGATTTTGAATTATACTGAAATCATGATGTGGTTCTATGGGCATCTACACAAAACTAAATGAGATTTTTTCATTGTCATGGTAACTAAAATTATAGAAAGAGCAAAAGTAATCAAACTTAATTATATAATAATTAATTAATAATATAGAATTGGGCCAGATACAGGGACTCATGCCTGTAATCCTAACCCTCTGGGAGGTTGAGGTGGCCCATGTTTCAGTTCAAGTGTGAAGGCAGGAAAATTAAACCCAATGTCCCAGCTTGAGAACAGCCAGGCAGCAGAAATTCTCTCTTTCCCTTTTGTTCTAATCAGGCCTTCAGCTGACTGGGTGATGCACACCCATGTTAGGAAGGACAAGCTGCTTTACTCAGTGTATTGATTCAAATTATAACCTTATCCAGAAATGCTTTCACCAATACATCCAGAATAATGTTTGATCAAATATCTTGGCACCCCTTGTCAATTATAAGTTAACACATATAATTAATAATCTCAGGGTTTAAGAACAAATCTTATGTATACCTTTGTACAAGTCTCACTTTTAGGCTTTTAGTAACCTATTGGAAGAATTCTGATCTCTGATCCATGATTAAGGCATTATAAATAAAGGAATTATAACCTTTGGCAAAGTGTTGTGTCCATTGTTCACTGAAGATTTTATACTAAAAATGGCTAAATTGGGTTGGTGCCTGTAGCACAGTAGTTACGATGCAGCTAGCCATATGCACCAATGCTGGTGGGTTCAAACCCAGTCCAGGACAGCTACAATGGACAGCTGCAACAAAAAATAGCCAGACATTGTGGTGGACACCTGTAGTCCCAGCTACTTGGGAGGTTGAGGCCAGAGAATCGCTTAAGCCCAAATGTTTGATGCTGCTGTGAGCTGTGATGCCACAGCACTGTGCGGAAGACAACATAGTGAGACTCTGCCTCAAAAAAATTAAATAAATAAATAAATAAATAAAAATGGCTAAATTGAGATTCAAATCTTTAGAAACAACAATGTATTTGATAATATTGTAGAAGCATCTCTTAAGTCTATTAAAAAATTGGACCAAAATTATAGAAAGAGCAAAAGTAATCAAACTTAATTATATAATAATTAATTAATAATATAGAATTGGGCCACATGCAGGGGCTCATGCCTGTAATCCTTACCCTAGTTTGTTTTAATTAAAAATTAATTGGAGAGGTACTGGCCCCTCAACCAAAGCAAGTGACATGGCCTCAGGTGCTCCCTGAGGAACATTGTCCTAAGATGGAAAAACTTCTTTCTCTGTGAACATGCCCGGGCAAGAACATTCAGTTAAGATGTTCACAGAAACATTCAGTTAAGATGTTCACAGAAGGAAGTAACCGGAGGGCTTCGCAGGGTGATTCTGGGGCTTGGGCATTTGCAGAGGTTACGGGAAGAGGTACTTTGTCCTTTTCTCTTTTTATTTATGGCTATGCTTCAAGTTTTGAGGAACTTATCAGACAGAACAGACAGCCAGACACCATTGTGGTTAAGCCTGCAGCAAAATGTTGAGAAGGTATGTTCAATTTAGATTAACTATATATGTATCCAGCAGCATCTGTGCTGAACAAAGAATTTTCATGGTAGCTTCTGCTGTTTCATCATTATTCGTTCTTTTTTCTATTTCTATACTTTTATTTGATCAGTGTGTATAAAAACACCCAATAAATGTGGGTTTTCACTGAGTGCCTGAGCGAGCACCAGTCTTCCTTTCAGCAATCATTTTGTGTGCAGTACTTCCTCTGTGTCCCTGATCAATTAAGTTCCGTGGTCAACTACAATTAATTCAGAGCATCAAGCCTTAAAAGTACTTTAAATATGGCTGGGATGATAGCTCACACCTATAAGCTCCTCTGTGACTTTCTTCCTTATCCATTGTCTTCTAATTCCCATGTGAGATGGACATGGCTGAAGGTATATTTCCTGGGATATCCACCAGATTTTCAATTTTTTTTTTTCAGGCAAAAATCAACTGGTGATTTTATTATACCTGTGCAGGGGACTGCTGCTATTACAGGCAAGCAGCCCCAAAGTGAAAGGCAGGTTGTCTTTTATACCTTTTTTTGTGTAGCTGAGCAAGCAAGCAAGCAAATACAAAAGTGGAACATTGCAGTTAGCTCAGGGTGGGGTTACAGCCTGGAAACATATCCTGGGTAAGTTTTCCATCATTGTTTGCTCACCAGGAACTTGGGTAAGAGCCCAAGAACTTGGGGCTTTTTGTGCTTTCTTGTTCTGAAGCCTGTTCTTAGAATTGGCCCCTGGTGGGGCTGGGACTTGACTCAGGGAAGACGTCTTTTTCAATGGCTGGGGGGGTTAGCTTGCTGCATTCCCCACTGGTCTTAGTGAGGAATCAAACCCTTGACTCATTTGACTCATCAGGGACAGGTTGGTAGTGAGTATTTCAGGACCATTCATTTTATGGATTGGAGTCTTTGTTGTATGAATGCCATGAAGTGGTTAAAGATGACAGGGCCACAGGTAATTCTGATTAGAAGGAGGAGGAGTGGTCCTGCTATAACTGATAAGAGGGTCATTAGCCATGGGACCTATTAAATAAAGTTTCATACCAATTATCACCTTTTTTACATTGTTCTTCTTGTTCATGTAGGTTCTTTCTGACTAGAGCTAGGCTGTCCTTTATGACTCCAGAGCGGTTGGCATAAAAATAGCATGTTTCTCCTAAAGCCATGCAGAGGCCTCCTTATTTTAGGAAGAGTAGGTCTAGGCCCCTTCTATTCTGGAGTACTATTTCTGCTAAAGAGTTCAAGGATTTCTCTAAATGGGTGATGGAAGTTTCCAGGTTCTGGAGATCTAAATCAATTTGGGTTGTGAGTGCCTTAAAACTTGGGCTGAGGGGCCTGGTGGCCAGAGCTATGGCACTCATGGCTGTGGAGCCATCTAATCCTATGCCTAAAAGTAGGGGCACTAGGATGGGGGCTCTGGTTTGTCTCTGAAGGCCAAAGAGATGTTCTCGTCCCCCATCCCTGGAGTAGATGTAAACTTGTGGACAAACCTGGGGAGTATTATATAGAATTAAAGAATTTACACAAGGGGTTAAGCCAGAGGAGCATGCAACCAAGTTCCTCTGGGGGCTACTAAATAATAGGGGGATGATGCCATAGAGTTTGTGAGCTGGATGACTTACGGGCAGTTGTTTTGATAAGGGGATGTTTGTAGGGGGTATTCTGGGGATGTGATACACCATCCTTGCCCTTGCAGGTCACCTAAAGTTAAAGTGGGAATGGAACCCCAAGGGCATATAGTGCTGTTTTGCTGTAAGGCATTGGCTGAGGTATTTAATACCTGAGTTGGGGAATGTCCAGGGGTTGCATTGGTAGCTACTCCTACGAAGTACAGTTCGTCCGTGTTAAGGCAGAGCCAGCAATCATTTGTTAAGTTAGTATTGGTGGTATTTGCAAATGTAAACACTGCATCCAAGAGGGCAAGTATAGGGGAAGAAGACGTGGTGGGGGTGGGAGTAGTGGGGGATGCCTGATTTATGATGGTGGGGATCGGGGCTGTTGTGGGAGCTTGGGGTGGGCTCTGGATTAAAGATAGGGTTTGGACCTATCGACTTGATAGGAGTTGGTCGGAGGGTTTTTTGAATGGTAAACAAAAGGCCTGGGTCCTGTCCACTAACATATAGTCTGATATCTCAGGTTAAACCCGATTGCCACTCTTCTTTCCACCAATCTTTTATGGACAGTTTGATTGGGTTGCAATTACTGTTTTATGTACTAGCACCCAGGTCATTTCTATGGAATCCTATCTGCGTGTCTTTTGTTGTTCCCCAAGATGCTAAGGTTTCACAGCCCCAGTTTTTACAGTAGTAATCTACTGTCCCCCCACAAGACTGTCCCTTTGAAGAGAATCCTAACACAGTTGCAGAGCATAGATAAAAGTCAATATTTCTGAATTTCTGAGTTGACCCTCGGGCTACACAGTCCCACGGTCGTCCATACTTGGATGGTGATCCGCTGATCAAGCTATAGCCAATCAAGGTGCAGAGGTTGAAATGGAAGGCTGGCTGGGTGTCTGTTGCTGAGGTGTGGGCAACTTCAGTGCTGTCTTTGGTGCAGGAGAGGATCCAATCATGGGGGGTGAGTTGGTGTTGGCTGTAGTATTATCCCCTTCTGCCGGTTCCTTGGTTGGCATGGAACAGGCAGGTGATGATGAGGAGGGACATCTGCACAGCTGACGTTTTAAGGGGTCCTCGGTGAGTTCGATGCGCCATGTCAGGGGGATATGGCTCTCTGCGGTCTTCTTGGTGTGGGAGTAGTAGATCTACAGTTTCTTCCCTCCAACTTTGATGGCCGTTAGGGTAGTTAAGATAACAGAGTAAGGACCTTCCCTTTGTGGGGCTAAGGTTTCTGGATTATGTTTTTTACCCATGCCCAGTCTCTAGGTTGGAGGTTGAGTAGCCGCTCTAGCGGTGGGGTACTGGCAGGCTCAGAGGTGGTTGGTCGGATGTTATCTCAGAGGTCTGAGTGTAGCTTGCAAAGGGTCTGTGATGAATTTCATCAGAGTTAGGGTCCCTTTGAGGTCACTAGCTAGGGAATTGAGCTTCCAACAGGACAGCATTGGTGCTGGGCTGCCTGTCTGGTCCCAGAGCAGCTTCCTTGGATACCCTTAGGATATGCTTGCGTTCCTCTGATGTGAATAAGACCTGGAGGAGCTTAAGCTGACAATCGCTTGAACAAAGAAGCAATCCCAAGTGGGCCTGTGCTGTCCTTGGGGAGCTTGCTGCGCCAAAATGTTGTGTGAATGTTTCTTGCATGGGCAGTTCCACAGAGGATGAGGCTGTGATGAAATGTCAGAGAATAAGGAGGCTGAAAGCTCACTCAGGCAAATAGCAACTTTATTTTTTCCACCAATGCTTATTTAGGCACATAACTTAATCAATAAACATATGACTTAAACCTTGATTCCAGGTCTCTTACTGCCAGGTACTTACCAGATTTTCAATATTAATTATACTATTTTGTGCAGGAAGTCCTGATCCCAGGATGTACTTATTACAGCAGATGGTGTACAGAATTTTAATGCATGCTTTGTTCATGTTACTTGAGTTAAACCTCACAGTAGTTTGTTCTCAAAGAAGTAGGTAATCTCATTCCCATCTTTCAAAGCAGAGAGCCTAAATTCAGAGAATTTTCAGTTACACACCAAGGGGACATATCATAAAAACAAAACAAAACCAAAAACAAATCAATGCAAAAAAGAAAAAAAAAACAAGAGCAACAAATAAAAATTAACAAATTTGGTAGATAATAGTCCTAGTAAAACAATAGTCACTTTATATACCTATTGTCTAAACATGCCCATTAAAAGACAAAGACTATCAGAGACTTGTTATCAAAAACTGTATGTTGTCTATAAGAAACCCCATTTAAATATAAAGACACATATAGATTGAAAGTAAAGGGAGAGAGAAAATACAATATGCTAAAACTTATCAAAAGAAATCTTTTTCTTGTGTGTGAGACAGAGTCTGATTTTGTCACCCTCGGTAAAGTGCTGTGGCATCACAGCTCACAACAACCTCAAACTCTTGGGCTCAAGCGATTTTCTTGCCTCAGCCTCCCAAGTAGCTGGGACTACAGACACCTGCCACAATGATTGGCTATTTTTAGAGATGGGGGTTTTGCTCTTGCTCAGGCTGGTCTTGAACTGCTGAGCTCAGGCAATTCACACACCTCAGCCTCCCAAAGTGCTGGGATTCAAGGCATGAACTGCTATGCCGAGCCCTCCAAAAGAAATCTTTATTAGTAGCTTTATTAATTTTGGACCAAGCCAAGTTAGGAGCAAGGAAAATTATCAGGGATAAAAAAAGTACATCATGCTGAAGGGTCCATGCCCAGAGAACCCATGACAGTCCTTAGTGTATACATACCTAACCACAAATAGTCAACATAGATGAGGCAGAAGGTTCTAAAACTGTCAAAAAGAAATAGATTAATCTACTGGTAAACTTAGAGACTTGGGCACCCCAGTATTAATAATTGATAAATCTAACAGGCAGAAAATCAGTAAGGAAAAAACCGAGTTAAATAAAAACATCATCATCAACCAAATGGATCTATAAACTACTTTCAGATCAATAAACTACTTCACCCAACAGCAGCAGCATCTGCATTCTTCTTAAGTTTATGTAGAACAATCACCAAGATAGGCAATATGTTGAGCCATAAAACAAACTTCAAGCAACTTCAAAAATCAGAAATTATACAGGATATAATTTTCAACCACAATGGCATTAAAGAAGAAAGCAGTAGCAGAAAGACACTAGAGATTAAACAAAACACTGTTAACTGACATATGGACCAAAAAGTCTCAAGAGAATTCAAAAAGTAGTTCAGCTAATACAGAAGGATATCAATTGGTCAGACTATCACGAAAACCTTAAAATCAAAACCCACCACCAGTATCCTTTAGTGATCCTGGGAGGGGGAGAAAAACAGACCTTGCTTCTGTGGCTAAATACAAACACTAAGTTATTAATATGACTACCTTCTTTCACTACATATTTCAAGTTCCCTTTACAATCTTCCAGAATTTTGTATAGATAAGTTCCTTTATCTAGTAGTGTAACACCAAATTTATTTTTGTTAGAACTCAATCATCTTCTCAATTGAATTGATGTGGTAACTTTGTCTCATCTACCAGGGTCATTGGACCATGGAAAATTGAATCATTTGGATTCCAATATAGTGCTCCTTTAGCAAGCCACTTTAACCATCGTGATTCAGAATAATTACAACAATAAATATAATGACCCTGTTTTCACCTTTCTGATTCAGCTGCGTGAGAAGCATAAAACCACTGAGAAGAATGTCAGACATTAATCAGTTAGATGCAGCTCTGGGATATGTGTGAATTGAGTATAAATTTCTTCCTTGAATATTAGGATTGATCAACTCATTAACCCAATGTCACAGGGACAGAAAGCAAAACATGTCTAAGTGGGTTAATTTGTGTAATAATGAGAGCAGTCATTTCTACTTCTAGGGTTTGCTGATGCAAACAAGAATGAAGACAAGTCACTCTATATCAGTCATACCTTAATTTCAGGTAAATTGCCTATGGAGAAACACTTGATAGAGTGTTTTTCCCAGATGGATCATAAGTGAATCTTTATCATGCCTTTCTATTAAGTTTTTCCATGCAAATCCCTGGCTAGTGACATAATCATTATTTATAATAATGATCTTATGCTTATCTGCACCCTATTTCATTTTAGTTCTTTCCCTCTGCCCTCCTGACTTCCAAAATCATTGACTATATTCTCTCTTTTTTGAATTTTCTTTTATTGTTGGGGATTCATTAAGAGTACAAGGAATCAGGTTACACTGATTGCATTTGTGAGGTAAAGTCCCTCTTACAATAGTGTTTTGCCCCCAAAAGGTGTGGTACACACCAAGACCCCACCTCCCTTGCTCCTTTCCTCTCTCTGCTCTTCCTTTCCCAATCCCTCCCTCTTTATTTATCTCTCTGCTCTTCCCTTCCCCCACCTCCACCAGGTCATTAATTGTCCTTAATTGTCCTCATGTCAAAATTGAGTACATAGGATTCATGTTTCTCCATTCTTGTGATGCTTTACTAAGAATAATGTGTTCTACTTCCATCCCGATTAATACAAAGGCTGTGAGTCTCCATTTTTTTAATGGCTGAATAGTATTCCATAGTGTATACATACCACAGTTTGTTTATCCATTCCTGGATTGGTGGGCATTTAGGCTGTTTCCACATTTTGGCAATTGTAAATTGAGCTGCAATAAACAGTCTAGTGCAAGTGTCCTTATGATAAAAGGATTTCTTTCCTTCTGGGTTGATGCCCAGTAATGGGATTACAGGATCAAATGGAAGGTCTAGCTTGAGTTCTTTGAGAGTTCTCCATACTTCCTTCTAAAAAGGTTGTATTAGTTTGCAGTCTCAGGAGCAGTATAAAAGTGTTCTCTTCTCTCCACATCCATGCCAGCATCTGCAGTTTTGAGATTTTCTGATGTGGGCCATTCTTGCTGGGGTTAGATGGTATCTCAGGATGGTTTTGATTTGCATTTCTCTAATAATTAGGGATGATGAGTATTTTTTCATGTTTGTTAGCCATTTGTCTGTCTTCTTTAGGGAAGGTTCTATTCATGTCTCTTGCCCATTGATATATGGGATTGTTGGCTTTTTTCATGTGGATTAATTTGAGTTCTCTATAGATCCTAGTTATCAAGTTTTTGTCTGATTCAAAATATGCAAATATCCTTTCCCATTGTGT
>CAUYRH010122981.1:0-15984 GCA_963574655.1 Perodicticus potto | reverse complement strand
TTCGAATCCAGCCCGGGCCCGCCAAACAACAATGACGGCTGCAACCAAAAAATGGCCGGGCGTTGTGGCGGGCGCCTGTAGTCCCAGCTACTTGGGAGGCAGAGGCAAGAGACTCGCTTGAGCCCAGGAGTTGGAGGTTGCTGTGAGCCGTGATGCCATGGCACTCTACCCAGGGCAAAAGCCTGATGCTCTGTCTCAAAAAACAAATTAAAAAATAAAAAAAGCCCCTGCCCTAATGGAGTTTAGGTTTGAGATGGGGGAAGCAGACAATTAAAAAAAATAAGTAGAACGGACCAGGCATGGTGGCTTACACCTGTAATCCTGGTGCTTGGGGAGGCTGCTGCAGGAGGATCCCTCGAGTACAAGAGTTGGAGGTTACAGTGAGCTAAGATGACACCACAGCATTCTAGCTTTGGAGGCAGAACACGACCCTGTCTCAAGAAACAAAAAAAAAGAAAGTATAAGTTAGATAGAAGAGAAAAGGAAGGAACCTGAGTGCTGGATGTGGAGAAAGGAGGGGCAGCAGGCTGGGATTTTAAATAGGGTGGTCTGGAGAAGGCCTGAGGGCGGTCAGGAACGAGGCCTGGGGAAATCCAGGCGAAAGAAGCTCTAAGTGCAGGAGTAGCAAGGAGACCAGTGTGACCAGACTGAACAGGAGAAAATGGAACCGGAGGAGGAGGAGTGGGCGGATGACAGGATCAAGGAAGGTAGGTGTGGACCGCTGGGAAGATCTTTAGGAGCCATTGCCAGAGGTCTGAGCAGGAAAGTTACATGTCTCATCAATGTCAATATCATCTCTCTTGCTGCTTCTGTTGAGAACAGATTGTGTGGGGCAAGGCAGAAGCAGGGCGATTAGTCGGGAGGGTATTGAACAATGTAGTGTCAGGGCTTAGACTGGAGGCATCAGCCAAGGAACGAAAAGCACAGATTCCAGATGTGTTTTCAAGATAGAGGTGATAGGATTTGCCTGTGTAGAGATGGCAGGGTGTGAGAAAAGGGCAGGAGACCAGAGTGGCTCCATGGTTTCTAGCTGGAGCAACAAGAAGGAAGATGTTGTCATTTACTGCGATAAAGAAATATGAGGAAAAACAGGTTTGGGGGTGGCGGTCAAGCCTTTGGGTTTTAGGCTTGTTAGCGCCGAGATTCCTTGTAGATGTCTCTCCTGAGGTGGTAAATGGGCCTTTGCAGATACAAGTATGGAGATTAGCGGAGAGGTCCAGGCTGGAGATATTAATTGGGTTTGGATGTTGCCACCAACCGAGACGGTGATACTAGACAGAAAAGGAGGTCCAAGAATTGAGCCCTGGGGCTCTCCAGGTACCGAATACGAGGAGGACTCTGACAAGGAAGAGTGAGTCAAATAGGGAAACCAGGAGAGCGTGAGGTCCTGGGAGCCAGAGGAGAGAGTGTTTCAAGGGAGGACTCAGAGGAGGTCCTGTTAGAAACAGGTGACGAGTCACATAGTGTGTTTGACCACTGCTTGTGGCATCATGCTGGACACTGGTGACCTTGATGGGACGGTGGAGACAAAGGCTGATTAGAGAGAACAGGAGGATAACTGGAGACACTACATGAGTTTTGCTATAACTAAAAAGATGCCGAGAATGGCAAGTTGTCTAGACGGGGAGGTAGAGTTAAGAGAGACTTATTTTGGGAACAAACGCATGCTTGTTTGCTTACAGGCTTGACCAGGTAAACAGGGAGGGGCAGATGATGCAAGAGGGAAGAAGAAGCACCAAAGCAAAGTCTTCGAGGTGGTAAAAAGGAATGTAATCTAGTGCCTGAGTGCAGGGTTGGCCGTGGGTAGGGGCACCTCAGGTCAGCAACTGAGAATGGATGGGAGACAGTGGTGTTCGAAGTGGGAGGAGAGAGAAGGTATGCAACAGTCACCCAGGAGATGGGAGAGGCTGTAATACTGAGAAGCGTGGAGGCTCACATCAGGCTGGGAGCCTCACTTATGTTCCCTAGTCTGGCTCATGAGTGCAGGTACAGAATAGGCACACAATTATATTCAATCAGGATTGGGTTTTGCTTTTTTGTTTGTGCTAATGTGCATTAATATGCCATTGTGAATACATTAATTGTACATACATACAGCAAATTATGAATATATAATTTATTTAAAATCACGCTTTATTTAAAAAACTAACCCATAAAAGCCAACAGTTTAATCCAGCAGTGAAAAATATTCTGAATATAAAGGCAAAAATAATGCCCCTTTTATATCAACAATGCTTTAATAGTTCTAGCCACAGGTTAACGTTAACTTATCTTTATGCAAACCGTTATTATTTCATCCACACTTTTTTTATTTTGTACAGACAGAGTTTCACTTTATCACCCTCGGTGGAATGCTGTGGTGTCACAGCTCACAGCAACCTCCAACTCCTGGGCTTAGGCGATTCTCTTGCCTCAGCCTCCCGAGTAGCTGGGACCACAGGCGCCCGCCACAACGCCCAGCTATTTTTTTGTTGCAGTTTGGCCAGGGCTGGGTTTGAACCCACCACCCTTGGTATATGGGGCCAGCGCCCTACTCATTGAGCCACAGGTGCCACTCATCCACACTTTTTATTTTAAGGAACATATGTTATTTTCCTTATCTTTTTGGAAGGAAGTCCTATAAGTGGGTCAGAAATCAGTCCATTAAATATATACTTATAAATACATTAATTTTAGCCAGCTGGTATGTGTTTGTGTTCGAATCGATTCCTGGCTACCTTAAAAAATGGACCAAATTTGTCAAATCACAAAACAATATGTGTTTTCTTTGCTTGTATGAAACTTGAATAGCCTAGATATTTTTGGCAATTCCTGTTCAAAGCACTTGCATTTAGTACTTTCAAGCATATATGAGTAATGACTAATTTGTCTCTGCTGGGGTCTTCTCTGATAGTATAGTAAGAATTTTGAGGTTCTGCATTAAAATGTTTCCTGTCTTTGATTTAGTAACAGAGCTAAATTCTGGGCCAGGCATGATGGGTCTCACCTATATTCCTAGCACTCTGGGAGCCCCAAGCGGGAGGATCCTTCTAGGGCAGGGGGCCAGCCTGATCAAGACTACACAAAATAGAACAGGGACCCAGGTTCAGTGGCAGGCGCCTATGGTCCTAGCTACTCAAGAGGCTGAAGCAGATAGATCGCTTGAGCCTAGGAGTTTGAAGTTGCTGTGAGCTATCATGAAGGCACTGTACTCCAGCTGGGGTGATAGAGCAAGATCCTGTCTCAAAAACAAAACAAAACAAAACAAAACAAACAAAACTAAGAACTAAATTCTCTATTAAGTCAGGAATGCAAACTTTTGTGTTGTTGATAAACAAGGCCAGAGTTGTTTGGATTTGGGAGGTTAAGGATTGAAAAGAGCCATTTATTGATGGTTTCACTATTAGGATGGATGGAATGGGATTTATAAACGATCCCATTCTGTCGAGAAATCCTAAACTTTTCTACAAACTTCCTTAGAATTTGTATGTTTTATGCAAATTCTATATTCTGTTCCAGTACAGATTAGTGCTTCAGAGCTTGGCCTTTGCCAGAAGAAAAGCTGAGTTTAGAGTGTCAAATTCTTAACCCATGTGCTGCGTGATTTTGGGAAAGTTACTTAACCCCTCAGGGCCACTTCCAGTTCTGAAGATTAAATATGCCAAGTGCTAAGCACAGTTGTTTGGCACTTAGTACGTGCTTAGTTTATTCTAGGCTTTACTAATAAAATAATACTTTAAATGAATAACCACTGAATTAAATGTAAACACTGACAGCTACCCTGTTGGATGGGCACAGTTCTCTGGACTGGTGTGGCTCTACCCATGTAGGAATAAGCTCTGCAAGTGGGAGTACACTTCTGTCATCCCTAGGTCAAGTTGAGGTACAGAGATCAAGCAATTGCCTGAATTACACAGGATAACTACTGGGCTTAGACTAAGGACCAACTTCCCTGGGTCCAGTTCCAGAATCACAGTTCATACTTTTCTTTAAAAAAAAAGGTTATAAACTTTTTTTTTTTTTTTTTTTTTTTTTGCAGTTTTAGGCCAGGGCTGGGTTTGAACCAGCCACCTCTGGCATATGGAACCAGCGCCCTGCTCCACTGAGCCACAGGCACTGGCCCCCAATTTTTTTTTTTTTTTTTTTTTTTTTGGTTATATTGTCATTGTTGTTTGGCAAACCCGGGCTGGGTTCGAACCTGCCAGCTCCAGTGTATGTGGCTGGCGCCCTAGCCACTGAGCTACAAGCGCCGAGCCCTAGAAACCTTTCTTACAAAGAATAATTTAATATCCTACGAGAATTGGATCTTATATTATTTAGCAATCCCCCTTACCTCTAAATAACATTAAATTTTATTAGAAGGTGCCAAACTATAGGCTAAGTTTTCTGATTCCCTCTGTCTCTCTGTTTAATTATCCAGCCATTTTCAGGTATACAATCTAGTTGTGTTAGGTATATTCACAATGGTGTGAAAAAAGATCTCCAAAACTTTTTCTTCTTGTAAATCCAAAACACAGTATCCATTAAACAACAATTCTCCTTTGCCCCTTTTCTCCCAGCCCCTGGTAACTTTCAATTCCTTTGTCCAGTTCTCTTACCTTCTCCTGGTTGCTTATCTTTAATAGCACAGGTTCGTCACCCCTCAGGCCAGTAGCTCTCAGACACACTATTTGAGATGACTTATGTAGGAGACACCTGAAAAGAAACACCTTGGTAATAAGGGAATGGGGAAGGGGTTGGTCTCGCTTTAAAAAGCACGAGAGCCCACACTTTATTGCTTGGCATTCTCCACACCTGTGGTGCAGACGGCCACGGGGTCACTTCACTTCTATAAATACCCACCGGAGAAGTTAGTCTAGGCGCCTAGTAGGCTCCTACTGAGACTGACTGCTGCACCTTTGAGGCGCTCTGGCACCTCTGACCTGACTGAGACAACTGACTCCTCCTGTTGGGGAGCCTTACCTGACTGAGATAACGGGCTCCCCGGCACTTATGGGGAGCCGTACCCGGAGCGAGCTTGTACAGAGCGGTGCACGTCCTGGCAGTTTTATGGGCTGGGGCCGGCGACCTAGCGTCCTGGCTCCGATAGACTTAGGTATTTATTAATTGCAATAAATTTTCCTTTCCCCAACCCATGTTGGAATAAACTATGCAAAGAAAGAGGCTTCATCCCCAGATCTGAAAAAAATGTCCCTTCTTTTCTCCTTCACAATCCCCTGCAGAGGCTGTCAAAGGCTCTTTCTTCCTTTACCTTTCATATGCATGGTCTGCATTTTAAAAATTTCTCTTTAAAATGCCTTTAATTTTTCTTTTCAATTGTCATACCTGAGAGCGCTATCAACAGCATTGTCAATTTTTAAAATCTAGATTTTTAAAAAATGCATGTTTTTAAATGGCACTATAAATTCATTCTAACAGTGATAACATCATCTTTGCTATAACTAAATGCTAACCTTTCATTTATTTGCATGATGGGATTACAGATGTAATAATTTTCTTTGTTTTCAAAATTATCTGAGATTTGGTCATACTTATAAAGAAAAAGTTCTAGGCCTGGCACGGTGGCTGAAGCCTGTAATCCTAGCTCTCTGGGAGGCTGAGGCGGGTGAACTGCTTGAGCTCATGAGTTCAACTCCAGTCTGAGCAAAAGCCAGACCCCGTCTCTACTAAAAATGGAACAACTGAGGCAAGAGGATTGCTTGAGCCAGAGTTGGAGGTTGCTGTGAACTATGACACCACAGCACTCTACTCAAGGCAACAGCTTGAGATTCTGTCTCAAAAAAAAAAAGAAAGAAAGAAAGAAAGAAAAGACAGACGGCGCCTATGGCTCAAAGGAGTAGGGCACTGGCTCCATATGCCGGAGGTGGCAGGTTCAAACTCACCCCCGGCCAAAAACTGCAAAAAAAAAAAAAAAAAAAAAAAAAAGAAAGAAAGAAAAGAAAAAGTTCTAACATGTTAAATGATATTTTCATTAACTGCTAAATTCCTGAACATAAATTTGTTTTGTCCAGGATGGGAGAAATAGCATAATTTTTCTGTTTTTTTGTAGAGATGGGGTCTTGCTATGTTGTCCAGGCCAATCTGAAAATCTTGGGCTCAAGCAATCCTACCGTCTTGGCCTCTCAAGGTGCTGAGATTACAGGTGTGAGCCACCACACCTGGCCACCTTTCCTCCTTTGTTAAACATTCACCAGTGCCTCTCTCAGAGGACATGAGGTTGAGCCAGACAGTCTTCTCTGTACCCTGGAGCTCACAGATCAGTGAGGGGAAGAACTCTGAAAGAGATAATTATAATTCAATGTTGGAAATGCGATTATGGCTTTATGTTAGGGTATCACTTATATTACTGGGAAGAGATTTTAAAAATTCTCCCAACAGTATGAAAATGACTAAAAATAGCACTGTGAAAAGTGGCTTCTGGTCAGACTCTTCTATGGATATTTGCTTTATAAGTATGCTTGGCCTACATTTCATCATTGATTTTTTTTTTTTTTTTTTTTTGAGACAGAGTCTCACTTTATCACCCTTGGTAGAGTGCCGTGGCGTCACAGCTCACAGCAACCTCCAACTCCTGGGCTTAGGCGATTCTCTTGCTTCAGCCTCCTGAGTAGCTGGGACTACAGGCGCCCGCCACAATGCCCGGCTATTTTTTTGTTGCAGTTCCGCCGGGGCTGGGTTTGAACCCACCACCCTCAGTGTATGGGGCCAGTGCCCTACTCGCTGAGCCAGAGGTGCTGGCTTTCATCATTGATTTTATAAGTTAATTGTATGTCACTCTTCCATCCTACTGGTAAAATAACAGTCCTCGACATATTTTTCCAAATTATCATTTACAAAGATAATGTTACTGACTACTTTTTATTTCCTCCCTTTTGTCTTTAGGATGATACTTCCCTTAACATGTTTTATTGTTGTTGTTTTTCTGAAATACATTTCAATAAGTGAAAATAGAGAACTAGAAATTGCTTTCATTTCTTTGAATCTAGTGTTTACCAGTCTAATTAACCTATGGTTGCAAATCTTTAAATCGTGTGTCCATATTCTATTCTCTTAGTGATCATTTCTAAATTGTCACATAACTATGGCCTCAGCCACTTTATATACTGGTATCATCACAAAAGTCTCCTACTATGCTTATTTTCTATATAGACATTCATTCTTGGTGACACATGCTAGTTAAGTCACGGAATAGTTTTAAAATACTTGACAAAAATAGCTAAGCATCAAGAAACATCTCTTTGTTTCTGGTTGAATAAACCCTGTGACTGTACAAAGATCTAATTTCAATAAAATTCTAAACAAATTATCTTTTCTAAGCTTGTTCTTCCTCTTAGTAAATGGAATTAATATCCACCCGATTGCCCCAAGATAGAAATCTCAAGGTCACAGACCTTCTTCTTCATCCCATAAGCAGAGCAGACTCTACCTCCCAGACCAATCTCTGATCCATCCACTTCTACCCCTGCAGCCTCTACCTTAGTTCAAATCTGGAATCCTCCTGTGGTTTCCAAATTTATCTTCCCACATATGTTCCTTTCTTCCTCCAACCCATTCTCTAAAACTACAGCCTTTGCTCTTTCTAAGATACAGATCTTAGAACTTCACTTCCCGTCATAGGCTGAATTTAACCTGCTAAATCATATCAAATTTTCTCTGAAAATACCAGCCTTTCTGCCTTAATCAGGCACATTAGCCAAATTCATAGCATTACCTCAAGGAAGCCTGGAGATCCCAAACTGACAAGGCCTCCGATTCCCTTAGATCAGTGCTTCTCTCTTTTTTTTTTTTTTTTTTTTTTTTGAGACAGAGCCTCAAGCTGTCACCCTGGATAGAGTGCCCTGGCATCACAGCTTACAGCAACCTCCAATTCCTGGGCTCAAGCGAGTCTCTTAGCTCCGCCTCCCAAGTAGCTGGGACTACAGGCGCCCGCCACAACGCCCGGCCATTTTTTGGTTGCAGCCGTCATTGTTGTTTGGAGGTCCTGGGCTGGATTTGAACCCGCCAGCTCAGGTGTACGTGGCTGGTGCCTCAGCCCGTTGAGCCACAGGCAGCGAGCCAGATCAGTGGTTCTCAACCTTCCTAATAGCCACGTTGTTACAAATGGAAAAAAGGGGTGTCGACCCACAGGTTGAGAACCGCTGCCTTAGATAACAACAGTACCAAATAACGAATACCTAATACTGAGTATACCATTCTGAGTATTCTAAGTGTATCAACTTTTTTTTTTTTTTTTTTTACAAAGTCAATAATTATTATTTGAGACAGAGTCTCACTCTGTCACCCTCAGTAGAGTGCTGTGGCGTCACAGCTCACAGCAACCTCAAACACCTGGGCTCAAGTGATCCTCTTGCCTCAGCCTCCCAAGTAGCTGGGATTATTGGCACCTGCCACATCGCTCAGCTAGTTTTTCTATTTTTAGTAGAGTCAGGGTCTTGCTGTTGCTCAGGCTGGTCTCAAATTCCTCAGCTCCAGCAATCTACCCACCTTCACCTTCCAGAGTGCTAAGATTACAAGCCTGAGCCACCGTGCTGGGCCACCAATAATTATTATTGCTACCCTTAATTGAAAGCCTGCTTTATATCGAGGCATCACATATATCCATCAGTTGTTCCCTTTAGAACCACCCTGTAGGGTAGTTATTACTATCTCCACGAGAAACGTGAGAAGAGTTCCTAGGGGGTCTGGTTTTGCCTTGGGCCAGACAGCTTGTAGTAAGTAGCAAGGTTGGAACCCAGCTCCCTCTGTCTGCTGTGCTCTTTGCCCACCATCATCACCAGACACCCCACTGCATCCCAGCCACACACTGATGCCACCTCCACAGTGGGACGTAAAGAACGGTGATGTTAAACAGAAATTACAATATTGTGGGCAAGTCACGCAGGCCATTTCGACTTATGACTTGATGGGGGAACAAAGGTTGACAGCACCACGTACATCCTTCCTGGCGCAGCTGCCTGGAGTTCAGGCCTGCATCTCGGGACAGTATCAGTAGCACTGACACCAGATGGAGTCACAGAAACAGGACCCCAACCCAATTTCTTTTTTTCTTTGCAGTTTTGGCCAGGGCTGGGCTTGAACCCGCCACCCCCACTATATGGGGCCGGTGCCCTACTCCTTGAGCCACAGATGCCGCCCTCTTTTTTTTAGAGACTCACTTTATCGCCCTTGGTAGAGTGATGTGGTGTCACAGCTCACAGCAACCTCCAGCTCCTGGGCTTAGGCGATTCTCTTGCCTCAGCCTCCTAAGTAGCTGGGACTACAGACGCCCGTCACAACGCCCAGCTATTTTTTGTTGCAGTTTGGCTGGAGCCAAGTTTGAACCCCACCACCCTCGGTATATGAAGCTAGTGCCCTCTCTACTGAGCCACAGTCGCTGCACCCCCCTTGCCAAATTTCTTATACCTCATTTATTTAAAACTTTATTATGATTGCTTATACTCCTTGGGAAAAAAATAAAACCCCTACAAATTGTGGGGGTTCAGAGAGCTGCGCCAGCCCACAAAGTCTGAAGGAGAAACTGTCATTTGCAGAGTTGGATTAACTACAGGCACATATTTGAGGAGGAAGTAGGCTACGAAAAATCTGCAATCCTTCCCTGTCATATGCTTAGTTTGTTAAAGAAAACTAGGGAAGAAGCTTATGATTTCTTTAAATGGAAAGGCTCCAAATGGAAAAAGCCCCAAATATGTTTTCTCTGAATAAATTCTCTTAGTGAATGTCTTAAGAATAATTGATGAAAGCCAATGATCACCAGCCTGATGCACATTCTGTAACCTAGAGTCCTGTCTGACCAGGACAAATGCATACTTACATGCTCCTGCAAGCAGATTTCCTATTGCCCTCATTGCCTGGTCCAGAGGAGAAGGAAAGAGGAAGGAAGAGAGGTCAGTGGGCATATTACACCGTCACCCATGGAAGTGGAGAAAAGGGAGTGGAGAGCTCTGCTTGGCCTGTCACTGGTCTGCTGGGTCGGCCTTGTCCTATCAGGACAGAGACAGCACTTCCTTCCTTATCAGCAGGCTTGGGCGGGGAGCAGCCGAGGGCAGCTGGGGGCATGGCCCTGGGCCTCAGACAGCCTCGGAGGGGGCTCAAGGTTTTTCCTTTTTCATGGTGTTAATTAGGTACAGCCTGGGTTCTTATCTGTGCTGCCAGATGAGCCTAACTGCCAGCTCCTTACTTCATCTCAACCAGTCCAACGGGCTATTCAAACCAATACTGATATTATCCTAGCAATTTGTTTTACTTATTTTGGACAAAGTCTTTAGTCCTCCATCTGTCACCTTCAGGCTAAAGCCTTTTATTTTCTTGGTGCTTTGACCTTGGGGCTCCATCTTTGAGCTACAATGAAGGTCTCCAACTAGAGACCTGGAGGGTAATTCCTCTCCTAGAAAGATTTTGGAAATATCTGATTGTTTGCTAATTTCCCATTCAAAGCCCCTTCCACCCAGAGCACTGAGACATTGCCAGGGAAATTGGCTCCAGTGTTAGCTGGATGAGTTTCTCAAAGCCCTGGCTGTTTAGACAGCCATCTACTTACAGGGAGAGCAGATATTAGCTAAGCCATCTGGACACCATTTATTTATTTGGGGGGGGGGTGGTGTTGGGTTTGGGGGGCACAGAGTGGAAGGAGGAAATAGAGCTGCACCCATAACTACACTCAGGACTACTTCTTCACTTTTCTTTTTAATATACGAAGTTCTTAAAAACCTAGGATTTTTGAAGTAATTCATATAAAAAAAGAAGAAAAGGCCGGGTGCGGTGGCTCATGCCTGTAACCCCAGAACTCTAGGAAGCCGAGCCAGGTGGATTGCTTGAGCTCAGAAGTTCAAGACCAGCCTGAGCAAGATTAAGACTCTGTCTCTACTAAAAAAATTAGAAAAATTAGCTGTGCGTTATTGTGGGTACCTGTAGTCTTAGCTACTTGAGAAGCTGAGACAAGAGGATTGCTTGAGGCCAAGAGTTTGAGGTTGCTGTGAGCTGTGACACCTGGTATTCCTCCACTCAGGATAACAGAGTGAGACTCTGTCTCAAAAAAAAAAGAAAGAGAGGAAAGAAAATGGAGGAATTACCAAGGAGGGAAGAGGTGGAGCAGAACAGACTAGGCCTCATGTCAACTGTTGACAATGTTATGGTTGGGAGCTATTGAGCGCTAGCGATGGTCCTTCCCCTTTCTCTTTCCTCCCTTTCTCCATATCTTCTTCTTTTTTCTTCCTTTATTCCTTACCTCTTTTTCATAAAAAAAACAAACTATTGGCTAAAGTAGTTAATAGTTATAGTATCCACACATAACCTGAATTACAAGGAAAACTAAGTGATCAGGGAGGTAACTGAGTGAGGATGTCCAGGTTCTTTTATACAAAGAATCACTGAGTATGTAATATTTACTGCAAAATAAGAAAGAAAGGTTACGGCCTGTCTGTAGAAATCAGTTTATTTGTAGACAACGAAGCAGGCAAAATCAGAGGCACAATTCAGAGCCACCCCGAACCTTTACTTTGGGATGGGTGATGTGCTGCCCCTGGCCTGTAGGCAGTGGCGGAGTAAGGAAACTAGGTAGCAAGCTAGGTCTGGGAGTAAACCGCAGCGTTAGGCACATTCCAAGGACACCCGGATGCCTGTGAACCAGACCAAGAGTTGCAAAGCTAAATGGCCGTGCCACCCGCGTAAAGGTTCTTGCTAACACAGCAGAAAGGAATTTCAGGACTTCAGGACACACATACAACTGAGTGATCCTGGCAGGTTTATGGAGTGAAAACGGCCGGCAGGCAGGCGGGAGAGGCTGTGCAGAGGCCGACACGCGCTCCCCAGCCAGGGAGCCAGCAGGCGGGAAGAGTGCAACTGTCCCAACCCCGAACAATGGCTGTTTTTTTTTGTTGCAATCATAGAAGGCTGTGTGGTCAGTGCTCATTCTGTTCTTATACATAGTTTGTTTTTCCTACAAGGAGAGTCGAAACTACAATGTTTATAGGGATTGTGATATAATGGGGGAAGGGTCACTGTGTACGAAGAACATGTGCAACTCTGGGAAATTAAAGGCTCTCTTCTTTTCCTCAGGTGTTCAAGGGCTGTTTGTCTGAGCCAGTTGACTAACTTTTCCTTTCCCTTCTCCCCCGCTCAGACCTGCTGACTCCCTCCTCTAACAGCTGTAGGGGCAGACGGGAGGAATAAATGACTAAAGGAGAAGCAGGGTTTGCTCTTGGTCCATATACTCACTTCGCATATTAAACACGCAAGTGTGGTCTCTGTTTCCTCTAAAGATTGTACTTCTTTCTCTAGAAATTCTTAAACCTCTCATTACATCTCTCTCTTTCTCTTTTTTTTTCTTTTGAGACAGAGTCTTACTCTGTTGCTCTGGAGTTGAGCACAGTGGCATCATAGCTCAAAGCAGCCTCAAACTCTTGGGCTCGAGTGATCCTCTTGCCTCAGCCTCCTGAGTAGCTGGGAGTACAGGTACCCACCACAACGCCCAGCTAGTTTTTCTATTTTCAGTAGAGACAGCATCTCTCTCTTGCTCAGGCTGGTCTTGAACTTCTGAGCTCAAGGGAGCCTTCCATCTCAGCCTCCCAGAATGTTAGGATTATAAGCATGAGTTGCCCCACCCGGCCTACATCTCTTGTTTTACCATGTATCATAAATACATGGGAAAAGAGAAATACTTCTCTGCTATAAGAAAAAAATAAACGGAGGTAAACTATCAAGTGAAAATTGATTCTTAACCTCAGTGTTGGGGACAATAGAGAATAGGGAGGGTTGTAGCAAACAGGAGAATACATGTGCCATTTAAGGGGGCAGTAGCCACTCTACAACACAGATGACTTCTTGAGAAAACGTAGCTTTAATATATCAATTTTACCAAAAGAAAAGCTATAAATGTAGATTTTTATGAGCTCTGTCCTGATGCTTAAACATTGGCTCACAGAGAAAAATAAAAGGAACTGCATAGGTAAAACCAGAGAGTTTCGCAGCTTTGCAGTTACTGGATTTTTACTTCTGTCTAGACAGTAAAGGAGTCAAATTCAAGCAAACATCTGGGAGTCAAGGCCCACACAGAATCAGATCTGTCGGTGCCGCTGTGGCACCCCGTTACCTTTGTCAATGTCCACTGTGGCACCCTGTCACCGCTCGAAAGAAACAGCCGGGACCTGGATTAGAAGTGCAATGTTTGCAAGAGGTGGACTTCCCACAGGTGCAGGGAAGCCCCGAGTGACCTCTGCCACGGCCTTTTATTGAAGCATTATTCAACAGGTGTGTGGGGCCCACGTACGAGGATCACGTGCTTAATGGTCGCTATGTAATCCTTCCCCACGGGCTCGAATGCCACCCTGTTGCACCACAAATGTTCAGGATCCAACACCTGCTTGCTAAGGAGCGACCAATTTTATCTCAGTAAAGCACTCAGTTGCTTGTAGAGCTTGTCTCCGGGCAGCAAAACATCTCCACACCAGCCGGAGATTGTCCTGCTCCCAGGACCTCCCTCAAGAACCGGTGACGGCTCTTACAAGCCTGGGCTCAGTCCCCTACACAGATCAACCTGGGAAGGTGGGTAAAACAAGCAAGCAGTGACGGCTGCAGAGACAGAATTCTGAAACTATCTTCACCCCAGGAGTGGAGTTCTCTTCTACCTGTAGCAAAAACCAGAAATGGTTTCCCAGGCAACATCTAGTCTGGCTTCTGCAGTGCACGGGAATGGAGGCTGCGATGGCCTATCAAGTACTGCGTCCCTGAGTACTGAGTCCCTGTTGTGCCAAATTTTAACCCTTCTATTAACTACAAAGAGTTCTTTTTATTTTTTGAGATAGAGTCTCACTTTGTCACCCTTGGTAGAGTGCCATTAGTGTCATAACTCACAGGAACCTCAAAGTCTTGGTCCCAAGTGATCCTCCTGCCTCAGCCTGGTGCCCATCACAATGCCTGCTACTTTTAGAGACAGGGTCTCACTCTGGCTCAGGCTGGTCTCAAACTCTTGAACTCAAGCAATCCACCCACCTCAGCTTCCCTGGGTGCTAGGATTACAGGCATGAACCACCAAGCCTTGGTCTAAGTACAAAGAGTTCTTAATGAATTCTCATTTCCTTATAGCACATTGGAATCAGGTTTTCCAAAGCCCAAATACCTCATAAGTATCTTCTAGGTGTTGCTTATATTCAGTTTCGTCTTGAACTCCTAGTCTCAAATAATCCCACTTTCTCAGCCTCCCACGGTGCTGTGATTATAGGCATGAGCCCCCACACACAGCCTAAATAGCTTTAAATATTTCCTCACAATTGGGTAGAGTTCAGTGGTCTGTTTTCAGATAGATGCTCAGGATTACACGTATCACTTGTTAAAGACAAACTTACAAATATCTGCTTCCTTTGTTAAGAGAAATAATAATAAAATACTATTGGGAAGGATTAATAACCATACCATCTATAACTTTGTATAAGCCTTCAATATGACGTGAAACAAATCTATTTTTTTTTTTTTTTTAGAATGCTAGGGAAACAGAATTTAAATGAACAACTGTGCTTTTTGTCTTACTATGTCGCCCTCGGTAGAGTGCCATGGTGTCACAGCTCACAGCACCTCAAACTCTTGGGCATAGTGATTCTCTTGCTTAGCCTCCCAAGTTGCTGGGACCACAGCTGCCCATCACAGTGCCCAGCTATTTTTTTTGTTGCCATTGTCATTTTTCATTTTAGCTGGCCTGGGCCGGGTTTGAACCTGCCAACCTCAGTATATGTGGCTGGCACTCTACCCACTGAGTTATAGGCGCCACCACAAGTGTGCCTTTTGACATCTTCTGATCCTATGCTGGACAGAAATAAACAAAACACTCGAATTATTCTATGTAACCTAAAATAGATAATAAAATCATCAGTTGAGTTCATATTTATGTTTTTCACTTTTAAAACTGTAGGATGATTACAAATAAGCCACTTACTTCTTTTCCAACACAAATAAATAAGAGGCAGGGAGTCCATGGGTGGCAGAAAAATTGGACTGGCTAATTCACATCATATACATCCTTTGCTGTTTCCCTCTTGTTATTTTTCCCACTTCCTCTGCAGTGAGCTGAACTGAGATAGACTGGAATTATAGGTCTATGACAGCAGTGGAATGCTGTAGACACATTGTATCCTGAAGTCAGCAAGGCATTTGGAGAAGCCTGACATCAAGCCTTATCCTTACAGATGAAGGATAGGTATGGTCTCTGTGTGAGCATAGGTATGGTCTCTGTGTGAGCACATTTCAATGAGATCACAGTTAGTCATATACATTCAACATTTAGTAAATATGTGTTGAACTAGGCACTGCTTGAGGTTTTAAAAATGTAAGAGTGAATATAGACATTTTTGGTACAATACACTGAGGAGCAAATAGAAGTTTTTGAAAAAGGGATTTTTTATATATATATATATATATAGATACATGAATATATATGTATAAATATATAATGCATATGAAATACTTAAAAAAAACTGTAGCCTTGAGTAGAGAATAGATTGCATCTTCATGAACAGTGGATATTGCAATATCAAAATAATTTTGAAATGTCATAGATAGGCTCCGTGGATAGGGAACTCAGTGGATAGGGCACCAGTCACATGCGCAGGGGCTGGTGGGTTTGAACCCAACCCAGGCCTGTAAACAACAATGACAACTACAACAAAAAAATAGCCAGGTGGTGTGGTGGGTGCCTGTAGTCTCAGCTACTTGGGAGGCTGAGGCAAAAGAATCACTTAAGCCCAAGAGTTTGAGGTTGCTGTGAGCTGTGACGCCACAGCACTCTACTGAGGGCGACATAATGAGACTCTGTCTCAAAAAAAAAAAAAAAAAAGAAAAGAAACAAAATGAAATGTCATAGGTGAACCACGTTATATCGTCTTATATCATGGTATGTCATTATATAAATTATATAACATTTATATATACTAATTAATAGACTATTTTAGAGCAGTCTTAAGGTTACAGAAAAATTGAAGAGAAAGCATAGAGTTCCCATATACGCTCTCCCTTCCCCTT
>CAUYRH010122979.1:0-24388 GCA_963574655.1 Perodicticus potto | reverse complement strand
GAATATAAATGTCTGAACACAATAACTAAGAAAATGCCATGAAGGCTATGTTAACCAGTTTGATGAAAATATTTCAAATTGTATATAAAACCAGCACATTGTACCCCATGATTGCATTAATGTACACAGCTATGATTTAATAAAAAAAAATTTTAAACGTTACTAAAAATGGATTATTGAAAATATTAACTTAAGATGAATAAGCAACTTGACTGCAATGAGTTAATTTGCAAAACAATTATAAGGGAAAAGGAGGCTAGAAAAACAGGTCGAGGTAAGACTGTATAGCATTTTTATTTATCTATTTATTTATTTATTTATTCATTTAGAGACAGAGTCTCACTGTGTTGCTCTCGGTAGAGTACCGTGGCGTCACAGCTCACAGCAACCTCCAACTCTTGGGCTTAAGTGATTCTCCTGCCTCAGCCTCCCAAGAAACTGGGACTACAGGCGCCCGCCACAACGCCCGGCTATTTTTTGGTTGTAGTTGTCATTGTTGTTTAGCAGGCCCGGGCTGGGTTCGAACCCGCCAGTCCCGGTGTGTGTGGCTGGCGCCCTAACCACTGAGTTACGAGCCCCAAGCCAAGACTGTATGGTATTTTAAATGCCTGGCCAAGCAAAGCTGCTGAGTCATTCCAGCCAGGACATTTTGAGGGATTCTGGGAGACTGGACGCCGACTAAATGGGTAAACTGAACAGCCATTTTAAAGAACAGAACTTCAGGTTCTATGATTTATTTAATCAGGACAGGAATTTATGGACAGATAATGAGGCCAATTAAATTTTCCTGAAAGTGGAAAAATCTGATAAAACAGCCACTTAGGAAGATTAATCTACTGAACCAGCAGGGAAAGAGGGCGGAGGCCGAGCCCTGGGAGGAGTCCAGCAACCCGGCCGGTGTTCCTGCTTAATCCCTTTCCTTTTTCTCATAATAACTATTCCAAATTATCCGAATTCTTAAAACTTAAAATCTTGCCCTCACAGAAAAAAAATATATAAAGCATTAGAATCCTCGCGTTTTTCTATACATCTGTAAGATTCTGAAACTGCTTTTCTCTCCTGCCCAAAAGCTGCACTGCCCCTCCCGTGAGAGAAGGCTCCATCCACTTCACTCCAGTCTCAGGACTTCTTGCTTCATCCATCGAACCCTTTCTTACTCCATTATCGTATTTTTCTCTCTTCTCCCAACCGGTCTCTCAGCAGGTAAACACGCTCAAACCTCTCCACTCTTATAACCTGCTCAATCCTGCTTTCTCTTCTAACTAAACTAGGCTACTTCTTTTTTGTGTGTGTGTGTGTAGAGACAGAGTCTCACTCTATCACCCTCGGTAGAGTGCAGTGGCGTCACAGCTCACAGCAACCTCCAACTCCTGGGCTCAGGTGATTCTCTTGCCTCAGCCTCCCGAGTAGCTGGGACTACAGGTGCCCGCCACAATGCCCGGCTATTTTTCTGTTTTTGCAGTTCAGCCGAGGCTGGGTTTGAACCTGCCACCTTCGGTATATGGGGCCAGCGCCCTACTCGATGAGCCACAGGCGCCACCCCATAACTAAACTTCTTAAAAGAACAGCAGAGGCTTCTCGTATTCCTCTCATCACCCACCGCTCATTCTTCAATTCCCTGTCTTCTTGTTTCCACCTTCGCTTAGATTAAATCTACTCTTGTTAACTTGCCCCGCGGCCACTTCTCAATATAACTAAGGGGACTCTAGAGCTAGTTTGAAGCTTGTCTGCCATATAAGCAGGCAAAATTTTTAAACATTATGCTCATTACTCATTCATGAAATGGCAGTCACAATGAAAAACCTACATTAGGTTATTGTGAGAATTTCGTATATTTCAAATGAATTAGATTTTTTTCTACCCATAAGACAGTTTTCTGTGTATCTTCTGTTAATATAAATAAAGAATACAGCGCAATTCCTGGAACACAGTGGGCGCTATGCGAGTACTTGCCACTATTGTCACTACTACTGTTTTTACTTACACAACTACAACAAGGAACAACGCTACCCGTTTTTTTCTTAAAACCTCCTCCTGTGACTTCTGCTAGGAGGATTGTTTATAATCTTGTAAACCGCGCTCTCTTCTCCACCCCTCTGCCACCTGTCTTTCATCGGGACCTCCTCCTTTTTGGTAGGAAGTTCTGCAAGACTCCAAACTTGCCTCTCTGCCTCCAGAGGTCCCACTTCAACCTGCCTGCACGTAGCATCTTGGAACGGGCAAACTTGGTCCTGTACTTCCCTAATTGAGATGACAGCCTTTAAAGGCTACTAGTTCCCTACAGAAAGTCTTCATTTCCTGAAGTTGTGTTTCAGCTCCCACGCCTCACATCCACTTCTATTCAATTCCCCCACTTATCACTAATTACTTACAATTCCTCTCCCAAATTTCTAAGTTCATTTATCTAAGTATAAACACATGCGTTTTCACTTCCCTAGAATAATATTTACCTGTCAGAGCTTTGATCATCTTTAAGTGCTTCACCAGGCGTGTCCATCCTGTGGACCACATGCTGATTCGGGGAGGACTTTTTGCTTATTTGTGGTGTTAGACATCATGAAACATGTGCATACACCTCTTTTTTATTTTTTGCTAAACAGCTCTTGTCGGTGTTTGTGTCCTTAATGTGTGGCCTAAGACAATTCTCACTCTTCCAATGTGCAGCAGAGAACAAAAAAGGTTGGACACCACTGGAACTCAAGAATTATCTCTATAGGCCAGGCGTGGTGGCTCACGCCTGTAATCCAGCACTCTGGGAGGCCCAGGCGGGTAGATTGCCTGAGCTAACAGGTTTGAGACCAGCCTGAGCCAGAGCGAGACCGTGTTTCCAAAAATAGTCAGGCATTCTGGCGGGTGCCTGTAGTCCCAGCTACTTGGGAGGCTGAGGCAAGAGGATCGCTTGAGCCCTGGAGTCTGAGGTTGCTGTGAGCTGTGACACGACAGCACTCTACTGAGGGCAACAAAATGAGACTCTGTCTCAAAAACAAACAAAAAGAATTCTCTCTATAAAGTCTCTCCTAAAAAACAATCTAAAGAAATTGAATACTCCTGTAGTTCATGCTACTACTTTACACAAAAACTCTTAACAGGTGAGTGGAAATTTCTTTCCAAGTTCAGCTTCTTTGCAGGATTTGGGTAAAAACTGTTGGCAAAAGTAAAGGAGTAAAACTCTGAAAGGGGTGGAAATCAGGAATACCTTTCCTTCCAGAAAAATACAGATGAAAACACAGGGAATTAGTAGCCTTTAAAGGCTCTCATCTTAATTAGAGAAGTGTGTGACCAAGTTTGCCTTTTAAAAGATGGCTTTAAAAGATGCTGCCAATGATTTTGAACAAACGAAGGAAAAAAGATTATTAAATGGAAGGTGGTGGATGAAGGAGGGCACAGACCAGGTATCCTGTGAAATGTGACGTGACTCCCTGTTCACCTGTTTTCTTGACTGGTCTGTGAGACCTTAAGGTCAGGAACGAGGCCCTGGACAGCACCTACTAGTATCTGGTACATAGTAAGTGTTTGATAACTATTTGGTAAATAATTAAATCTATTGTTTCTATAATTTCAGTAGAAGTTTTATAAAAATCAACAAAAAATTTTATCATTTTCTGGCATTAGAAACAAGTAAATAACTCCTCCACTTCTACCCCATAAAATTAAACAAAGTCCTTATAGAAAGCAAAGAGGGGAATCATAGTTTGTTTTTTTTTAGTAAAAGTCAGAAATGCCAAGTTATGAATTTCATGACTCATCCCCCAACAAAAGTCAATTACCTATTTGGCCAGCAATGACAGGAGGTCTAACAACTAAAAGTATCAGTTTATCCAGCAGAAGATGAAGAAATCTGACCACTGGTTCTAACTGAGATGAACTCAGTGCTGAAATACTGCTTTTCAATTCATTTTCCAAGTTATTTTCCATTATCCGCATGTCGCCAATTCGGACTGGGAACATGTGTTCATCCAGAGCGTTGACCAGAGCAAAAAACTTGTCCAGGTAAGGATCCTAAAGAAATAATAAACATAAGCACTAAATAAGTATTACTGTAAATTTCCTAATTCTAAAGAACTATGAACTGACATCTCATATTAATAATATTAAAGAGTGTATGTAGGTATTTACAGACATCGTTTCCAATTAAACACATCTACTTTCATTTATTATTACAAAACAGGCATTTCAAATACTATTAGCTACTAAAAAAAATCTACTGATATTAATTCAGGACTCTTTTTTCAGTTTGAATTTGCTCTATTACTGTGGAGCTCAATTACGATGGCAGGCACATTAGTAACCTGCCCACGCCCCACCTATTATCTCATTTAATTCATTTGAGTGAAACGTTATCGTGAAAATTGTTAAAACTCACTTGGGTATGGATGGATGAAACAGCAACAACTTCCACATTAAAAACACCTTTGTGATTATCTACCCATTTCATGCCAGGGAGAGGAACCTGTAAGATATTAAATATAATGTCACAGATGCTGAAACAGATCATGAATTCCAATCTCAATGAGAAAAAATACGGTGAAAATACCTTTTTGTTCATTGTAAAAAAGTAAAAAACTTACAATTCATTCTTATTTAAAAATCAATAAATATTGTCTACAAAAGAATTAAAAGGCTCAAGGGGCAAAATGCATAAAATTTCATTTTAAATTTTCCTCTATGTACACATATTTTTCTACATACCCTTATACAGTTAACAGCAAACATATTTTGAAACCTGTTTTTCACATATTGCATTGTGAACCTCTTTTAATGTCAATTTATTTATTTATTTTTTGCAGTTTTGGCCGGGGCCGGGCTTGAACCCGCCACCCCTGATATATGGGGCCAGCACTCTATTCCTTGAGCCACAGGCACCACCCTGATGTCAATTTATAAATTAGGTCAACTTGAGTAGGTGTTCATGTATGGAGATGGTCAACTATGGAGGTTCTACTGTATTCCATAGTCTTTATTTTAAACACTCCTATTATGTCTTATTGGGCTTTAAAATATTCACAGGCAAACGAAGCCTATTGTTAATGTCAATTAAAATTGTTTCATAAGAATAATTTTTAAAAGCAAACAAGTATGTGTAAATTTTCTCTATTCCTCCTGCTAAGTACAGATACAACCCTGAAACATGACATAATGAACATTAAGACTCTAAAAGGTAGAAAGAAGAATGTAGACGGGCTGGGAGTCTCAGGGGGTAAGAAACTATAAGGCAGTATTTCTTGGGTTTTACTTTATCCATATATAAACTGGACTAGAGGAAGCTGGTAACCCAAAAAGTCCAAAGAAGGCAGACAAAGCCTCGAGAAAAGGCTGCTCTCTCCAGCCAAAGACAATAATATTCCAGCCAGTCACAAGAGCATAAATCTGGGCCACATGCCCATCTCTGCAGGCTGCGTGGGGAGCCGAGGCCACTACCCGCAGGTGTCTGTAATAAGGTGCCCCTCTCCCCGACCCACCCAACACACACTGGGTGGTATCAGAGAAGACAGCGTGGGAGGCCTGTCCCTCCCTGGTGAAAACAAGTCCCAACCAATTGCAGTGGGTTGGCTGTCAGTTGAAGACTGACAGTTGTCAGTGGAGGACAAGCAGGAGTCCAACCAAAGAGATGTCAGCAGAGGCCTATGGGGGACTGAAATCCCACCTTCACCCAGTAATGAATCACCCCACTCAACCTACCCCAGAGAGTAAAAGGAGGCAGGGTAGGTGATAGGGACCTTCATCTCTACCTGGAATAGGCCTCCCTCCCCCTTGCTAAAACAGTATTTAAATAAGCTCATCCAGGACATAACCAAAAGTCACATCTCATACCAAGACCAGGAAAATCTCAACTTGAATGAGGACAATCATCCGGCACCCATACAAAGATCACGCAGATCTGACAAAGCCGTCAGGCAGCTGTCATTAAAAAAATGCTCAAACAAGTGACTACAAATATCCTTAAATGAAAAAAGTAGACAGACACGGCAAAACAAGAAAAAACAGAAAACGTGAAGGATTTCTTTTCCATCTTTTTATCTTTATAACGTGCAGAAAAGAAAAACAAAGTCAATTTCCTGTTACAAATTTCAAAACAAAGTAGATAAGAAATTCAGGATCTCTACTGAGGCAAATAATAGGGGTTTTGAAACAATTTTTTTCAAAGGTGGTGGAGTAAGCTAAAACCTATCAAAGCAAGAAACAGTATTAGCTTTTCTAATAGGAAACACTTGTTTTCCGAAGAAGACAATAAAAACACAAGTGATATATGCACATATACTTCTTTAAAAATGACAGTTCTCAAAGTCTGCTCTGAGAACCAGCAGCATAAACATCAACTGGGAACTGTCAGAAATTCAAATGCTTAAGGCCCCAGACCCACCGCTCAGAAACTCTGGAAATAAGGTTCAACAACTGGTGTTACAACACACTCTTTAGTAATTTTTTTTTTTTGTTTTTAGAGACAGCGTCTCCTTTGCTCTGGGCAGAATGCAGTGGCATCATAGCTCATAGCTACCTTAAACTTTTGAACTCAAGAGATCCTCCTGCCTCAGCCTCCCCAGTAGCTGGGGCTATAGACACCTGCCACAACACCAAGCTAATTTTTCTATTTTTAGTAGAGATAGGCCTCATTCTTGTTCAGCCTGTTCTCAAACTCCCGAGCTTAAGGAATCTGTCATGTTGGCCTCCCAGAGTGCTGGAATTACAGGCGTGAGCCACTGTGCCCGGCCTCTTTAGGTAATTTTGATGCATGTTAAAGAAAGAACTGTTATCTTAAAACACTCTAATAAGACCTAAGTAAGAGTGAGACCCCCCCATCTCTATAAAAAACAGAAAGATCAACCAGGTACGGGGGTGCAAGCCTATGGTCCCATCTACTCAGAAGCTGAGGCGGGAGGACCACTTGAGCCCAGGCGTCTGAGGTTGCAGCAAACTGTGATGACACCACTGCACCCTGGCCCAGGTGACAAAGTGACGTCCTATCTCACACCCACACACAAAAACAACAAGAACACTCTAATAAGCAGTGGCAATAGCAGTGACATAATACTAACCACTTCCATAGCACTTTTTATGCCAGCACTATTCTAAAAACTCTTCATACTATTTATCATTCAATCAATGTAACCCATTATTTTAGGTATTATTTTTCTCATTTTACAGATGAGAAAATTAAGGCACGAAGAGCGTGGATGGTCTCAGCTCCGACTACTCAAGACGGGTTGACTCTCTTACGGCACAGACCCTTCCGTAAGGACCCTGAAACTACACAGTGGGAGAAGGACTGGCATTGGACAGCTGTATTGTCCCTGCCTTTCTTACCTCGCCTGTCACCTCTGCCACCCACAGGCAGCGAGACCAACCCTCCCCCTCCTCCTCGGCCTGCTCAACCTGAAGACAGGTATCAAACCTTCCTGACAATCCTCTTCCACTGAAAGAACAGTAAATATGTTCTCTTCCTGATAATTTTCTATTCTCTAACTTACTTTATTGTAAGAATACAGTATATAATACCTATTAACACAAAAAGTATGTGTTAAGTGACTCTTTATGTTATAGGTAAGTTCCAGTCAGTAGGATAATAGTAGCTAAGTCTGGGGGACTCAAAAGTCAAACATGGATTTTCAACTGCATGGGGGTAAGGTGTCTTTAACCCCTGTGTTGTTCAAGGGTCAACTGTATACAAAAGTTTGAGCTCCTAATCGAGTGGTTCACTTCACATATCAACCAGCTACACTATGCGCCTACAGTCAAATTCAAATTATCAGCAAATTCTTTATGAGTAAACACAGCATAGTAGCTTGAAAAAAACTTATCAGCTTTCTTTCAGAAAGTTAACCTTACATTTACAAATCAATTAAGGAAAAAAAAATCCTGTAACTTCCACAATGTATATTTCTTTTAAAACATTTCCTTTGGGGCGGCGCCTGTGGCTCATCGAGTAGGGTGCTGGCCCCATATACTGAGGGTGGCGGGTTCGAACCTGGCCCCCGCCAAACTGCAAAACAAACAAATAAACAAAAAATTTCCTTTGAAATATAATGTTATGTCTGACATAAGTTCCTTCGCCTTTTTTTTTTTTTTTTTTTTTAAACAAAGTCACTGAAAGCCATCACTAAATAGATATGTTCCTGGAAAGCTAAAAGATGTACCGGGTGGGAGCTTGTATTTCTCCCCTGCTTTCTTCACTCATTGCTTTAATAAAGGTTTACCGAACGCCTGCTATGTGCCTAGGATTGTTCTAAATATGTCTACATGATGACACAGCAATGAATATGACAAAGTCCCTACCCTCTTGGCGCTTACACTCAATGGAGAATTAATAGATAAACAAAGAAATATTAACTATAAAGTCAGTGATAATTAAGATTAGCCCACATCACAAAATCCCAAAACCGGATATGTTTGCGTGGATATGGAGAAAAAGGAACACTTCTACACTGCTGGTGGGAATGCCAACTAATACATTCCTTTTGGAAAGATGTTTGGTGATCACTTAGAGATGTAAAAAGAGACCTGCCATTCGATCCTGTAATTCCTCTACTAGGTATATATCCAGAAGACCAAAAATCACTTTATAACAAAGATATTTGTATCAGAAGGTTTATTGCAGCCCAATTCATAATTGCTAAGTCATGGAAGAAGCCCAAGTGCCCATCGACCCACGAATGGATTAATAAATTGTGGCATATGTACACTATGGAATATTATGCAGCCTTAAAGAAAGATGGAGACTTTACCTCTTTCATATTTACATGGATGGAATTGGAACATATTCTTCTTAGCAAAGTATCTCAAGAATAGAAGAAAAAGTATCCAATGTACTCAGCCCTAATATGAAGCTAATTTATAGCTTTCATATGAAGGCTAAAACCCATCTATAGCCCAAGAAGAAAGGGAAAGGGAAGATTGAGAAGAGGGGAGGGGGGACACTGGGTGGAGGGAGGGTAATCGGTGGGATCACACCTGCGGTGCATCTTAGAAGGGTACAGGTGAAACTTACTGAATGCAGAATAGAAAGGTCTTAACACAATGACTAAGAAAATGCCATGAAGGCTATGTTAAGCAGTTCGATGAAAATATTTCAGATTGTATATGAAACCAGCACATTGTACCCCATGATTGCAATAATGTACACAGCTATGATTTAATTAAAAAGAAAAAAAGTCAGTGATGAATGGTATTGGGAAAAGTAAAGCAAAGTAAAGAGACAAAGTGGTGGAGGCAGCTACTCGAGACAGAATGACGCCGGAGGACTGCTCTGGGGAGGTGCTATTGAGCGACTGTCTAAACGCTCAAGGGGAAGAAGCAGGCCTTGTGACGGAGCCCTGCAGGCAGAGGACGCACCCTGCCCACGAACGCACTCTGCCTGTTTTAGAGACAGGTACTGTGTGACGAACGCAGAGTGAGTGACAGAGAATGGCGAGAAATAAGGTCAGAGCAATGGTGGAGAATTGCTTTTTTTAAAAAAATAAAAATAATATAGATTTGCTTGTGAATACTTTTGTGGTTGAGTCTAGAAACAAATGCCACCAGGAGAGTATTCACAAGGCTTATTTCAGATCAACATTTATAAACAGTTATAGTTAAAATCATTAACCAACACTGGTAATTATCATGTAATAGTTCTCTCAAGAGGTCCTTTGGTTTAAAAATAGAGGCTGTTGATTCTTAGTAGAAACTTTTCCAAACTTTTATGTATGTTGGCCTGGGGAAAGATTTTATGAAGAAGACTTCAGTGGCAATCGCAATAACAATAAAAATAAACAAACAGGACGTAATCAACCGAAAAGCTTCTTCACAGCTATGAGACACAATAGTTAAAGCAAATACGCAACCTTCAGAATGGGAAAAGATATTTGCATGTTATGAATCTGACAAAGAGTTGATAACTAGAATCTACAGAAAACTCAAATTAATCAACAAAAAAACAGCAAACAATCCTATCTATCAGTGGGCAAGAGACATGAACAGAACCTTCTCTGAAGGGACAGGGTGAATGGCTAACAAACATATGAAAAAATGCTCATCATTCCTAATCATCAGAAAAATACGAATCAAAACTACCCTGAGATATCATCTAAGCCCAGTGAGAATAGCCCACATCATAAAATCCCAAAGCGGCAGATGCTGGCGTGGATGTGGAGAGAAGGGAACTCTCTCACAGTGGCGTTGGGACTGCAAACTCAGACACCCTCTTTGGAAAGACGTTTGGAGAATCCTCAAAGAACCCAAACTAGACGTTCCATTTGATCCACCCAGATGAAAAAATATCATTTTATCAAAAAGACATTTTCATTAGACTGTTTATCACAGCTCAATTTACAATTGCCAAAATGTGGAATCAACCTAAATGCCCATCAACCCAGGAATGGATTAATAAACAGTGGCATGTGTATACAGTGAAATATTATTCAGCCATAAAAAAGATGGAGACTTTATATCTTTTGTATTAATCTGGATGGAGTTGAAACACATTCTTCTTAGTAAGACTGAAAAGGCAAGTATCCAGTATACTCAGGACTAGTATAAAGCCAGTAGATAAACTAATACATTCCCACACAAGAGAAAAACTCAATTCAATTCAGGTCGGGAGGAGGGGCACAGGGTAAGGGTACACGCCACACCTCCGGGGTGCGGAACACAACCACAACAGGGACTGTACCCAACAAATGCAAACACTGTAACCTAATTCTTTGTACCCTCAAATTAACCTGAAATTTAAAAAAAAAAATAAAGTGAAAAAAAACCAGAAAATTTTCCTCTGTTTTTGTTACACCTCTTTCGGATCACATGTGTAATTACCATAGCTACCATATTTTTTGTATTGCATGTTTATAACTACTATTTTCAGTGACAGGACCAATTACAAAGCTTCTAAAAAATTAATTTATAGCTGTTTTTCTTCCTCCAGTCTTTTAGTGCAATATTAAGTCTACTAAAAGAAGATTCATGGATTTCAAGAAGTGCCACATTTTGCAATATGAAAATTCTCCAAATTGACCTTTTCTTTGAGTTTACATTTCACATATTATTTTGGTTTTAAAATGGATATAGATGTTTAAGAAATTTGGATAAAAGCCTCTAAGTTTTATATACAGGAATTTTAATCATCATGGAAGAATAACTTTTACTCCATTATCTACACAATTACAGGTAGAATACGGAGGTTTGCTTTGCTAAAAACATTTTATAATGAAAAACCCGATTTGTGCAATCTGGAGAATTTCAACACAGGGGACACCGACCTCGGGAGACAGCACAGAGTAAGCCTGAGGGGGTTTCTCCAGGGACACCGGGAGGCAGAACTGGCCCGTCTTCAATCGTCCGTTCTGAAGCATCGGGATCCACTTTTAAACAAAAAGAAAACAATTTTAATGTAAGTATGTTTGTTATAATAATAATTACTTGGAAAGCTTGTTTTAAGAGCCTGACATAAGCCAAATTTGACTCATCACCAAACATTGAGCAATTTAATTATATAATTAATAATAATAAGCGTCATAATTTCTCTAGAGAGGGGTTTCTCCGATGATATTTTACAAAGGAGGACATTCCAAAAATACCATTATTACTAACCCTAAGATATTTAAATCTGCAGGGGGTCCTTATCACCTAAGGGAAAGTTGATCTTAGAGAATGGCCACGAACTGAATCAATCTTAAATCAATTTTCAAACAGTTACAGTAAACAGGGAAGAAAGACTGGTTAGACATGAATGCTGAAAACAAAAAAGAAAACTATGAACATACATTTCTTTTCTTATAGTTGGCAAAATTCAAGTCATAAGCGGCAAGAGACAAAAATGATGAATCAAATGTTGACTTTTCTCTTTGGGGTGAAAGCGTGGTTTTTTTGACAACGTCGTGTGACAGCATGTTAGGACAGCCTTGATCTCTGGTTTACCTTCGCAATTCACTCACAGTTTTTGAAAGATATTCAAGGGTTTAAGTTTCTTTTTTAAGGGTCTCCTTCACCCATTCTTTCAAATCATTCTCTCCTGACAAAACTTTATAACTATTATATTTATAAGTACTACTGAGTCAACAATCAGGACAAACACCTAAGTGTTTACAGACATTAATTAATTAATCAGCCATATCAGTTAACTGTACTAATGAGCATTTTCTGGCTATGATGATTCTCCCTAGCCAACGCAACTTCGTAACTGCAGGGAATCAGACACAGAATATTCTAACAAGAAGAAACATCAACTGTATGTTAAATATTGAGATCAAAGAGCTAAATGTTTAACAAAAAAGACTTACGGTATATCCAACTGGGGTTTCAAGAGGAGTATTTTGTTTTTGCTGACAGCTAACATGATAAAAAGTAAAAAGCAAGTGATGGTGGTCAGTTAGAGTAGCAGGGAGTTTAACCTTGATCTCTTCATGAAAATCAGGAGACCTTCATATAAAAAAGGAAAAAATAGAGTCAGTAATTTCTTCAAAATAAGTAGTAAGTGCATTTGTTTATTCGAATAATTTAAAAATTAATTGTGCTTAACTTTTCCTCTAGTCTAAAGTATTTTTTTCACTCCCAATCTCTAAATAATTAAATCCTATTTTCAAATGAAGGAGCTGCCACTATTTCTGAAGTTTCTCATTCCATTTTTATTAATGGGCTGAGGAATCCTACAATTTGAAAATTCATTAATAATCAACGCCTTGATACTAAAATCTTCATTAGATTGGGAACTGTATAAAAGAGGACACTAAGTTAGGGCTTTCTGTTTTAGTGGGCCAATTTTGACATAAATTACATAGAAAAAATAATGAGTTTTGTAAGTGTATATTATAGAATGATACCACAGAAAAACAATTTTTATGTTTCATTTTATAATTAACTTGCGTCATCCTTTTGTAGAAAAGGGAAAAAGGTATCTTTTAAAACTTAATATCAGGTTGGGCTTTTTATGAAATGTCTTATATCAATCATCTCATTGTTAAAGAAATAAAAAATGTTACCAAACTATGGCTAGTATTGACTGACTGCTAAAAAAAAAAAATAAAGAAGAAGAAGAAGAGAAAAGAACGGAAGATAAGATTAGGGAATGCCCACAAATTGTGTTTGTCCCACAGTTTAGAAGCATTTCCAGAAGATACTAGGAGAATGTAACAAATATTGTATTTGATGAAACCAAGAGCACCTTCTTCTCAATACTCGTTGAGGGGCATTTTTATCGAAAAATATGGCTGTTATTCATGATACAGACTTTTCACACCAATCTTCCATATTCAGTTAGTATCTGTCAGAATTACGTTCAACAAAACTGCAAGCAAACGGTACAGCCCGACTATTGTAAAGTGAAGATTATCCCACCAATTATGGTTTTTTCCTTCCATGCTAATAGGTCAAATATCCTTCTATCTCCAAAAAGTCTAACAGGTGTGGATTTGACCACAGAAAATTATAAGTGGGACTAGGCTTCTAATGACACCAACAAGAAAGATAGCTAATGCTGGCCTCCTGAGAACTCGATGACCCTAGTGAGACCACAACGAAAAAGACGCTAAGGGGTTCCTGACTGGTGAGACCGATCACCCCTGGGGTATGGGCAAGTTTAATTTACCAGCAACGCCCAATAGAAGCATCACTTTAATTCCACTAATGCTGACAGCAACAAAAATAAAGACCTAGCCACAACCTGTTATGATTTTAGAAGCTCCAACCTTCTTTACTATTTCTTGGTATTGACTGTTCTAGTTCATTTCAGTCCTGAAATCACATTCTGTGAAGGATTTTGTGAAAAATTAAATATCTAGGAGGGTTACCGACTCAACCAGTAGATTTAACTGCCCACCTTAAGGCTAAATAGTGTGTTACTTTTGTGGTAACTTTAAAGATGAATACGAAAAATTACTCTTATTAGGTATAGTAAGAATGTAAGTAGGAACACACACACATATATATATGCTATAAAACAAAGGTTGGCAAACACTGGCCACAGGCCAAATCCAGTTCATTGCCTAATTTTGTACAGCCTGAAAATTAAAATGGTTTTTACCTTTTTAAATGGTTGGGAGAAAAAAAAATCAAAAGAATGAAAATATTTCATAGTGCAAAAATTTTATAGAATTCAAATTTCAAAGTCTATAAATGAAGTGCTATGGGAACACAGCCACACCTGATTCTCGCAACTTTACTTTCTGTCTACAGCTGTTTTTGCACTACAAGGCAAAGTTGACTGAAAGAGAATATATCCAGAGGCCTCAAATACAAACCATCCAGTCCTCTGTAGAAATGTTTGCCAACCCCTGGTCTTAGAGCATATAGAGGTAAGAGCTTTAAGAACGGAGCTGAACGGATTACTTCAAGTTTGAGATCAGGCAATTATGATTTAGAAGGTGACATTGGGCACTAGCCTTAAAATGAGCAGACGTTCAATAAACAGAGGGCATAGATATTATAATTTTAAAAAATCTATCAAGAATGGCTCAGAAATAGGAAAGCATGGGATATGTTTGATAATGAGGCAGAAAGAAAATCGAAACTTAAAAGCTGATTGGGAAATTAGATAACAGGAGCAAGAAGGCAAAGATGTCTTAAATTTTGAGCAAGAGTAATGGAAAAATGGTGGCCCTATAAGCAAAAAGGAGAGTCAGACAGAGACAGGGTCAGGGAAAGAGTCAAGGAAACTGAGAAGGCAGCGGGGCACCCGAATGGGCAGATCCAACAGGCCACTGAAAATAAAATCCGTAACTCAGAGAGAAGGTTATGACTGAAAGTAAAGAGTTGAGAACATTCTGCACAAACATGAGAGAAGCAGAATCACTGATGATGAACTTGAGACACACGCGAGATTATTCAGGAAGAAAACAACGCGCTAGTGTCTCGGTGGAGCCAACACTCTCGGGAAAAGAGGACAATTACTACAACAAGGAGTTTCCAGGGTAGAAGAAAATCAAGACAGGGTCATAGGATAAAGGTAAGAAAGAAGGAAGTTTTAACGGAGGGCAAGGAAAATGCATACCATACATTAGCTTTGAGAAAAAGTCTTCTGTGTTTGGGAAACTTAAACTTCTTCCTGAGAATAAGAGACAGTGGCAATGACGCAGGAGACTGACAAGGCAGAAGAAGGGATAACTAATTCACATTCTGGAAGAGGCTGGACGGGAGGGCGTGACAGCAGAGGTGAAAGCATTTACCCTGAGCAGGGAGAGAGCCGTGACTCCCTCTGAAACAGAATTAATGCTGATCAGTAAGGAAATACTGAGGTGACGGGCAGAGAAGCTGAGAGGTCTCAAGCTGGATGGTGTTAATAAATTTAATGAAAGGAATGCGGAGAGTAAATTACACAGAAAAGAAGTAGGAGCTAGTGCTAAATGAGAGGGAAGATTTTAAAAAGCAATGATGGTAATAAGATTATAAAAGACCAGTGGGGCCAACAAGAAGATAAAACTAATTACTGCAGCCCCATCAATTTGTAATAGTCCTGATTGTTATAATTTTCTGGCTTTCTCCACCAGCATTCAATAATCCCCCGACAGAGGCAGCAGAAATGGAAGGTTATGCAAAGTTGGCAAGTTCTCAGGGAAGTAAAATGGAAAGTCACTAAATCAAAAGATTAGTAGATGCTGAGAACACCATTAATTTAACTGACTGCTAGTTTTGAGCTTTGTGAAAAATTAAGTAGAACTACAAAGTACAAAGAGAAATAACTAGGAAAGACCAAGGGACCAGAGGCCACAAGGATAATCAATAACAATATAATAAAAATGAAAGATTCAGAGAATTTGATAGAAAAGACATTTTGTGTACAAAGTCTTGTATCTGAGCCATTGGTGGAGAACGGCTGTGTGTCTACGGACTGGAAATTGTACCTCTGGTGTCAGCTTGACCCTGGCACGTTCGGTGCAGCAGAGTTATCTGGCAAACACACTGACGTGGGCGCTGACAATGCCGCTGAGAAGTGAGTAACTTTGAAAGAAACATTTGAATTCAGTACCTGTTGTGATATACTACCGCTGTGTACGCTTCCTTTGAAAATTCTGAACAGCTAGATTTACCAAAGATTACCTGAAACAAATAACAGCATGTTGAAACTTGGTTGTCATAAATGCTGGGTGTTTCATATCTATGTAAGAATTTGTCTGATTTAATAACTAGTTAAGAAAAACGGGCAAAATCAGCCCAATGAAGAGCAATGTGCCTAAGGACATTCATTGAAAAGTTTGATTGCTTAGCTATAAATCCCACTGGCAGACCCATCTAAAATTCAAACATTCAAAAATTTTTATCGATTATATTTATATCTATGGGTAATAAGGTACATTTCCCTCCTTTTTCTTAAAGAAGGTGAAGAATTAATTTTTAAACTAGAAACAGCATCCCATTTGGAATGTACATAAGGATTGTGATCCTACGATCGGGCCTTAAGCACCTACACAAACCGGTGGCGTCTCCACTACAACAGCAGAGTCACTCTGAGAGTCAGATATAAATAATTTATAAATTATATTAAAAATCCTATTTTAGGCCAAGGTATGGATCCCTCTGCTTCCGGTACTACTTGCAAGCTATTGTATGGAGGAGGAGCTCCATTCTTAAAATCTTACAAAATGTGTGTGGTTTGTTTTTTTTTTTTTTTAAATCCACCACATTAAAAAAAAAATACAATACTAGTTTCGGAAAAAGTTCACAAGTAAAATAATTCAGCCTTGTATATCAGCCTTTTTAGTTCTAACAGACGTATGGTGGCTAATTAGGACTGCTGAATGATGTCAAGGTCATAGTTCTAACTCCTGTGTGAGATGGTTAGATTTGCAATATTATTTAACCACAAATTAAACTCTTAAGTCATCCAGCCTTCTTCATGTCTGCATGAATACGGAAGTGGACGAGTCACTGCATTTCCATCAACACGACTGGTGAAACAGCTCAAAGCTTCTTCCTTTTATAAACGGATTAACTGGCATAGTCTTTAACTCAAAGGACAGATTTGCAGATATTTCTGTTTCTTTTTTGCAACACTTCAATCGGTTCTTTTATTCTAAACGTATGTAAAGTGTAATAACTATGACTCTCCTATGTAAATAGTATTTCATCAAATTGCTAATACTTGACTTAGTATGTTTCCATAGAATGTCGTTCCAGGGCCAGAATTATGAAGTTTACAATTTTTTCATGCCAACATAATAAGATCAAAAAATTATCTTACAATCCATTTCAATCGTCCTTATTTTTAAAACATAAGCAAACATAGTATACCCATATTTATACACTCTTTCAAAACAGACACTCACATAAACATAAAAACTTATTTCTAACTAATGCACAAGTGAAAGAAAGGCAGTACCTTTTCCTCTCCTCTGAGACGCTACCATTTTTTATAAAATAACTTATTTTCACAACATGAATGCTACAAAGTGGAAAGTGTTCCTTTTTTGACCATTTAACATGTACTTTTTTTTTTTTTTCTTTTTTCAGTTTTTGGCCGGGGCCGGGTTTGAACCTGCCACCTCCGGGGCCAGAGGCGCCGCCCTTAACATGTACTTTTAATCATTCAGCAACATGCATCCATTATGTACCAAGCACTGTGACAGGCTTCACGATAAAGGTATGAGTTAGACACAGTCCTTGCCCTCAAGGAGCTCACAGTCTAATGGACAAGACAAAGAAATAAACATACAGCCAGAAAGCGATAAGGCTCCTGGAGGAGAGAAGATGTTATGGCAGCACCAAAAAGGGAGCGGCTTATCTGCCCGCAGAGGCTGTTCACACCTGGGGCTCTGTAGAGGCGGCCACACATACACTAAGAGAAGAAAGAGTTTGAGGGCGGCGCCTGTGGCTCAAAGGAGTAGGGCGCTGGCCCATATGCCGGAGGTGGCGGGTTCAAACCCAGCCCCGGCCAAAAACTGCAAAAAAAAAAAAAAGAGTTTGATAGGATCAGGAGCAGTGGCTCCTGCCTCTAATCCCAACACTCTGGGAGGCCGAGACAGGTGGATTGCCTGAGCTCACAGGTTAGAGACTAGCCTAAGAAAGATCTCTAATAAATAGCCGGGCATTGTGGTGGGCACCTGGAGTCCCAGTTACTTGGGAGGCTAAGGCAAGAGAATCACGTAAGCCTAAGAGTGTGAGGTTGCTGTGAGCTGTGCCATCACGGTACTCTACCAAAGGCAACTAAGTGAGACTCTGTCTCAAAAAAGAAAAAAAAATTGGCAAGAAAGAAAGAGTTTGTTAGGTCAACAATAAAAACAAATTTTACCAATATTACATTTGTCATAAGCTCAGACTCGTGTGGGAATTCACGTACAGGCTGACAAAGCACTTATTTTCAGAACCTAGTACCTTTTCATCAATTCTGACAGTACCCTCATCCCTTCAGCAGAACTGAAAAACCAGTAAAGAGCAAAAAATGGCAATTCCAGACCTCAAAAATAAATTCTACACTCTTTCAACAAATATTTGTTCAACCACACATTACATATAAGGATCTGAAACAGATGCCATGGAGAATACAAAGATGAATAATTTGTGCTCACTGTTGTCAAGATTCACAAATGTTGATGAAACCGAGGCAGCAGGGGAAAAGAAAATAGATCTTTCCTAATACTAGTAGGTGGGAAATTAGGAGAATTTGATTAAAAGATGGACACAGAAGAATAAAATAAGACTGTTAACAATGCACCTGTTCTTAGCTCATTTCCTTTCACTAGCGTTCTCGAAGGTTGAACATTTTCAGCGACAGTTTGTATGTTACCTACTTCAGTTGAGCCAAAAATCTATAGTCATGGAAATTGCATTTATTAGTGTTCCACAATCCTAAATGACATTTGGGGTAGTCAGGAGTCTCTGCAGTCTGTCCTCAACCTCGTATTTCTGGCTTATTTTCCATTGCTGTGGCTCACTGAAACTCATCACAGCTCGCGGACATTCCCCTCTGGAACCACTGTCCGTCCCCACTTTCTAGACCCCCTGCCACTAACCCTGTAACAGCTTTGGTTTCAGCACAGAAGCCCCTTCTTCTGCACGATGCCTGCTTGTCACCTCAGGGAGTCGCTCCCTTCTGCCTCTATTTCTTTGAATCCTCATACCAATCTTTTAATAACTAGCACGCCTGTGGTTCTCAACATTGGGTTGTAAAATGTAATCCCTTGGTGAAATCTAAAACTACTGATACATGTGGTTCTGATCCCCAGAGATAATGATTTAATTCAAACACAATTCAGCCTGAGGGCTCACATTTTTAAAAGCTTCCCAGATGACAGCGGTGGTTCACACCTGTAATTCTAGCACTCTAGCGGACCGAGGCAGGGGGATTGCCTGAGCTCAGAAGTTCGAGACCAGCCTGAGCAAGAGTGACACCGCATTTCTATTAAAAATAGAAAAAACAGCCAGGTGTTGTGGTGGGTGCCTGTAGTCCCAGTTACTTGGGAGGCCGAGGCGAGAAGGTCTCTAAGCCCAAGAGTTTGAGGTTGCTGTGAGCTGTGACACCCAAGCACTCAACTCAGAGCACAGACTAAGACTCTGACTCGAAAATAAATTAATTAATTAAAATTAAAATTAAAACCTCCCCAGATGAATTTAATGTGCTGCCAAGATAGCACATGAAGCCAGAGCCTCTCATCCAAGATGGGATGAACCACACTTAGAGAAATCGCTTGGGGAACATTTTCAAACTGCAATACAAGCTCCTACGACCCCCGTCAACTCCCACCTCCTTTACCTGATCTTACGTTCTAAAGGGGACAAGGAGCATCAGAATCACAGATGTCAAAAGTAGAGAAAAGACATCTTTACTTTGACAGAGCTCCTAAGTGATACTGATCTGACCCTGTTTTGAAGGCCCCTAGTTTAGATTTATATGGTTTTGCTTTATATCAACTAGATTAATAAGTCTTATTCATCTTTGTATCTCTGGGAGGGTCTAGCACCGACCAAGCCCTCAATAAGTAAGTTAAACTTTAAGTAAACTCACTACCCTCTCTACAGGAAACGATGCAGTTAGAAATTTAGTTTAAAAAATTTCCAATGTGGAGCTGCCAACCAAGTGACCCCAGAATAAATGAACACCAAAGTGAGTCCACTTGAACCACACGTGAAGAACAGGAGAAGTAAGGAGCACGGCTTACCGGCATGGCATTGCTGGGATCCTCCCCGTACATAAACTGGACCTTCACGGTTATATTTCGGGCAGAACCCTGACGATTGGCAAAATTAAGACTCTGAGGGTAGATGTAGAGAAGATTTCTGTGAAAGCAACAGCATAAATGATAGTAAATACGCATTTAAGAACGCAATGTAGCACTCACTAAATATCACAGAAGACATAAATGAATACTGAATTGTTAATATTTGTAGCCCCTTGCTAAGTATTTTCACATAAAGTGTTGTTCCTTATCCTTAGAGCAATCATTCAAATACACAGCAATCGAATATAGGCAAATTTCATAGAAGAATTGAGACCCACAAAAGTTAGACGATTTTCACATACAACCAAGTAAGTGACAAAGCTGAAATCAGAGAACTGCCCACCCCATGAGACTTCAGAGCGCGTTATCTTTCCTCTGCAAGAGGCTTCTGGAAAACAAAGGCGTGGGGACAGAAATACTGTTAAGAACTTAATAAACTTCGAATATCATCTTAGTTCCTCCAAGCAGATATAAATAGGACACCATTGACAAATGGGACTTTTGTCTAAATGGGATCACAGATTTGAGAGTTATAATTCTCACACAGTTGTTCAAAAACACGCAAAATCAGGTACAGCGGTTACTATGGGACAATCACATTCTACTCTGCATTTATTTGGCTTTTTCCCAGATTATGACCTTTCACCTTATACAAAGCTTTGATAGTCTCTACTACCAACACAGAGAAGAGAAATAATTCAAGAAAATACACCAATAAAAGGGCTGAATAACAAAGTGAGGGTTATTTTACCTGAAAACTAGTGCTTGAAGCTGACGAACAAGACTTCAGGTACAATGAAACCCTGCTATTCAACTGCTGGGGCAATGAAAGTTAGACCTAAATTTTCTAGATGGTGGCCGGGCAATACAGAAATTTTAAATGAACACACACTTTGCCCCCAGCAAACTCACTTGGGAGAAAACTGCACATGTGCAAACAGCTGTGTTCAAACTAATTTATTACAACAATTTTTATAACAGAAAATAATTACAAATAATTATAAAGAAATATAATGCTCACCAGTGCTGGTTTGGTTAATTAAATTAACATCTATTACTAAGAAGTCTGTCCTCAAACTGACAAGTACAGCACAGTTTACTGATGTGGTGTGTTGAGAGGGGCTTGGGGGAGGCAGGTTCCAAAGTTGGATCTAGAGCAGCATTGCCCTATTTCCAGAAAACTCTGATGGGGGAGGGGACGAGAAAGAGAGAAAGAAGGAATAAAATTGTATTCTGAAAAATAATAACGATAGCTCGAGTTTCTTTTTTAGTCAATACTAATGGCTTTAGTTTTTCCTTTTTTTTTTTTTTTTTTTGTACAGACAGAGTCTCACTTTATCACCCTCGGTAGAGTGCTGTGGCGTCACAGTTCACAGCAACCTCCAACTCCTGGGCTTAGGCGATTCTCTTGCCTCAGTCTCCCGAGTAGCTGGGACTACAGGTGCCCGCCACTATGCCCGGCTATTTTTTTGTTGCAGTTAGGCCGGGGCTGGGTTTGAACCTGCCACCCTCGGCATATGGGGCCGACACCTTACGGACTGAACCACAGGCACCGCCCACCATCTCCATTTCTTGAGAACGTAGTCTAATGAGGCATCACTTCAAAACAACGTAGCGCCACAAGAGAGGTGTACAGAGGCTGTGAGGAAAAGAATCAGGGGCGTCCAAACTTTTCTATTTCCTCTGCTGTGCAAAAAAAAAAAAAAAATAGTCCACGCATACTTTTCATCCAACACCACAAGTAAGTACAAAAAGTCCTCACGAAATCAGCCAGGGTCTGAGTCTGCAGGTTGGACCCCCAGAGAGGCGCTTTCATGTGTAAGACGCCCCCATCTTTTCTACCCTTGCAGTGTATTTGTTGAAGAAAGCAGACGGTTTTGTGGACATTTTCCCAGAGCCTAGATTTCACTAATTGTAAAGATTGGCAGTGCCATTTAAGATGTTCCTCTACACTTTTGTGAACTGAGAGTTGGATCTAGAGCCTTGGTCATACTTAGGTTTAAATGTTCTCAGCAAGAACAGCTCATAAAGGCTACCATGTCCTCCCATCAGGAAGACAGTGTTTGCTTGTGTCTTTCTGTGTAGTTAGTGGACGATGATGATCACGGCCGAAATCCGAAGTCTAATTGGGCATTCTTCATTATCTAACAGCTGGGACATCTCTACGGAAAGCGCTTTCCTCACCTACCATTTGCCCCGCCACTCAGGAATGGACATTGGGTTCTTCTCCATTATTGCCAGTTTTCAAAATAATAAATTGGCATACTACAATCCTCTAAAACAGATCAATTAAATCTTGTTTTAAACATCATTTATCAACTCATGGATGAAACATTATTTGACGGATTTCAATGCACTGCCGTTATCATCCCTGTGGATAATCAAACTGTCCCATCTCTGGGAAATTAAACAAGCAATTCAAAGTGGCTTTTGAGCCTCTTCTGTGACTGGAAGAGGATGTTCTAGCGTCTTCTTATAAATTTTCTCCCCAGAACTGGAATCAGTCATTTTTCCAAGGAGCTGTGATCCTTTCAAGAAAGGTTTTTTCATGGGTGGAGGTATGGTCATTGGTGGGATCACACCTTCGGTGCATCTTAGAAGGGTACAGGTGAAACTTACTGAATGCAGAATATAAAGGTCTGAACACAATAACTAAGAAAATGCCATGAAGGCTATGTTAACCAGTTCGATGAAAATATTTCAGATTGTATTTGAAACCAGCACATTGTACCCCATGATTGCATTAATGTACACAGCTATGATTTAATTTAAAAAAGAAATGTTTTTTCAAATCACGATTAAGCATTACTGTGGGCTAGTCGCTGTTTCTCGCCCATTTAAGTAGAAAGAGTTACGGGAAAAATCCTTCTAACCTAAAAAATATATATGTTATCAGTACAAGTTCAGGACTACGAGGCTTTTACTTAATACCTATAACATTTTCCATGTTAAGAATCATTCTCAAGGAAGTCAACTATGGAAGAAACAGGATTCTGTCATTTATTTATGTACAATCTGTGTTACTCCAAGAACGGCGTTTTAGGGAACTCCCGGACTCTCTAGACAGACAAGGAGGACGAGCCTGTGGGGAAGACGGACACAGTGCCCCAGAGAAGCTGGCGGAAAATCACGAGAACACAACAGAGAAACCAGCAGGAGAAAATAGAATAGAAGAAGAATAAAACAGCTGAGTATCAAATGCTGCTCAAAGGAGCCAAAGGAGATAAAAGAACTGAAAACTTCCAATGGGATTTAGCACCATGAGGGTTACTGATAATCCCAGGTTGAAAAAGCTTATTAAAGTAGGTTCAGGAATAAGTAAGATTGTGAAATAAACTGAAATTCTTAAAAGTGTTGCTGTGAAGGATAAAACAGATAAAGTAAATTGGAGACAGAACATGGGGTTTTGAAAGTCTTTTAAAATGGGAACAGCTGGAGCTTGATTAAATCCCAATGAAAAGAATCCAGTCAACGGAGTCTGCGGATACTAGAACAAGAATGTCACATTCCCGAGATGGTGGGAGAGAACGGAAACCCGAAGCACATGATAAGATACTGGTCCTGGTGATGCCTAAAACTCCCCAGGGAAGGCTGGCGCAGGAGGCGGAGGTGGGTGGATCGCCTGAGCTCAGAGACCAGCCTGAGCCAGAGCTCATCTCTAAAAATACAGTCCGGAGTTGTGGCAGGTGCCTGTAGTCCCAGTTACTTGGGAGGTGGAGGCAAGAGAATCACTTGAGCCCAAGAGTTTGAGGTTGCTGTGAGGTATGACGCCACGGCACTCTACCAAGGGAGAAAAAAAAGTGAGACTCTATCTCAAAAATAAATAAATAATCCCTTCATTGTAACAAGTATTACTGAATACCCACACTATATTACATATCGAGAATACACAGATAAAAGACAAAGTCCTCTGACTTCATGGAACTGAGGTTCTAGAGGGGAACTCAGACAAGAGATTCATTATAATGTAGTGTGGAAACTGCTGTAAACGTAGAATAACAGAACAAACAGGGCCCAGAGGAGGATGTGGGACGAAGGAATGCCCACAAATTTCAAATGAGAAACTTTCAGATAAGATCGATATACTTCCCAGTTATAGCACAAGAAATGGGGAGGGGGGCAAGGGAGGGGAGGGGAGAGGATGGGTGGAGGGAGGGTGATTGGTGGGATCACACTTACGGTGCATCTTAGAAGGGTACAAGTGAAAATTACTAAATGTAGAATATAAATGTCTTCATATAGTGATTAAAAGGCCATGAAGGCTATGTTAAATA
>CAUYRH010122977.1:0-11380 GCA_963574655.1 Perodicticus potto | reverse complement strand
AAAAAAATTTTATTTTAATTAATTTTTTAAAATTTTCTTAAAATTATCCTTTTTAAAAAAAACATTAATTATTTATTTTTTTATTTTTTTATTTTTATATTTATTAATTTTAAAATTTTTTTTTTTTTTTTTTTTTTTTTTTTTTTTTTTGGTAGAGACAGAGTCTCACTCTATCGCCCTCCTGGGCTTAGGCGGTTCTCTTGCCTCAGCCTCCCCGGCTAATTTTTGATGCAGTTCGGCCGGGGCAGGGTTTGAACCCGCAGCCCTCCGTATGTGGGGCCGGCGCCCTACTTGCTGAGCCACAGGCGCCATGACAAGAAAGGGCTGAAGAACAGTATATACAGTTTGGTTTCATTTCTGTAAAAATAAAGTAATAATTTTCAAATGTTAATAGACCTATGGAAGAAAATTAGAGGAACATATACCAGCCAGATAAAATCATCCCTGAAGGGAGAAAATATAAAGGGTTTTAACTTTCTTTCATACACTTCTGTAATGTAATAATTTTATTCATTAATTGTGTAGGACTTTAGTAATTCATTTATTCCTGATTATAGATTTTTGTATCATTGCTATAGATGATAGGAAAATACATGAGGATCATGTGAATATACAAATCTTCAGAAAATTTTAGGTATGAAACTGTGCAATAATATTGCAATTGGAATTGGATGGAGGTGAGCAGATTGGATGCTGTATCTGTCTCTGTCACTTTCTGTCTCTTACTCACACACCCACCTCTATCTCTTAGGACTGGAAAAGCTGGAGCAGATCTATACAGTGATAAGAATGATCCAGTAAAGTAAGACACCAGGAGAGAGAGGAGATTGATATTAGGAGTCAAGTTATTGAGAGGGCAAGAGAGGATGTTATCCCCTACCCAAATCAATGACCCTCTGAGAAAAATGATATTTTCAGGAAATTGTTTTAAATGATGGATCACTGAATCCAAGTTAGTCCAGGAAGGACAAGGAGAAAACGGGGACTGATGGTTGTGGGATAAGTAGAAGAGTCAATGAATAGGAAGTTTTGATGAGGTTAGAAAATTGGTTCAGGTGAGCTCCCTGCTCTCATGGACTAGGAAATGGGGGATGTTGGGTTAAGACGTGAAGTATTTGAAATTGACGTTCAGTTTTCTGGGGATGGCAAAATTCAGGCTGTGACCCTAGGAGGGGATGACTTAAGGGCAGTGAAGGAGCAGGTTAGTAAAGATGAAATTAAGGAAACAAGAGACCTGTACTTTGTCTCACACGAGTCTGCGGTAGAAATACTGCTTCCTTACACTAGAGCATTTAAGTCACAGTCAGAGAAAACTTGCTCTCTGGAACGCCTCAAAATTCTGTATCTGACTACTGAGTTTCATCTCCTGCTATTTTGTAGTTATAGCGGTTTTAGTTCTTACCGCACAGAACTAAAGCAATTTCCTTCCATCTCTAGATTTGAAAATGCCTCCTTCCTGGATTACCCTAGAAATGCCTGAGCCTCATTTACCCAGTTCTAGGCCTTTCTATTCTTTCTAGAAACTTTAGGATCTGTGATGTGCTAGCAGAAAGAAATTTAGCATTTTCAGATTTGGGTAAGTAAAGCACCTTTCGTAATGAGTGTAAAATGAAAAAGTTATCCCCAGTTAGAGAAAGTTATGTCGCTGCTAGTCTTCACCCAAAGGAATGTCAGATGCCCGCAACCCCATGGCATAACTTTTCTTTTAAGTTTTCTTTTTTGGGATCCTCTGCTCTCTTTCATGTGGGCACCTTCAATTTTATGATGGCACATTCCTTAATTATAAGTCAAATTTTTCTTTCTCAAGACAATTGTTGAACATACAAACTGTTGTCCACTCTTCTCCATCCTAGAGTGGGGTGACCCAATGCGCCCAGTCTGTTTCTGAAGTACAGATACCATTTATCCTGCCCCAGCGGTGATACCCTTGAAGTTTATAAGGTTGAGGGAACTATTAGAACACCTGAGAGTGGCAGATGCTTGCCCAGGTGAAACACTAGAGCAGCACCGCCCAATAGAACTTTCCTCCATGATGGAAAAGTTCCATGTCTGTACTGTCCAATATAGTAGCCACTTGCCACAAGTGGCAATTAAAAATAATTAAAAATTAATAACATTTAAAATTTAGTTCCTCTTCAAATTAAAATATTGTGCTTCACTGAAGCCACGCTGCAATTTTACTCTAACAGCTGAGTGACCCTAAACGTACCACCTACAGGTGCATCCCCTGATGGGGTTCTTTTGTCTGGACCCCTCAACAGCTGGGGCCAACAACAGCTAAACTAGTAAGAGTTTCTTTCCAAACAGGGCCTCAGACACAAAAGTCTCTTTTGACTAGAACAATATTAGATGGAATAGTGAAAACAATTCACAAACAGACCCTTAGCAACATAGAATTTTTTTATCCTTTCTGGGAATTAAAAATAAAATGTCAGATAATTGAAATAAAATGGCTCATCTCTAGGGCCAGGAGTTGAAGACAATAATGTCATTTCTTTCTTTTCTTTTGTTCACAGCATTATTAAGTCATAATTGGCAGATAAAAATCTTATAGATTGAATGTGCACAATAGGATGTTTTGATATATGTGTACATTGTGACATTGTTTCCACAATTAAGCTAATTAACACGCTTGTCACCTCACATAGTTACCTTTTATGTGTGTAGTGATGACACTTAAGATCTACTCTCTTAAAAAATTCAAATATAAAGTATTGGCTGTATTTATCAAGCTGTCACCAGGACTTGATTATCCTGCCTCTATGAAACTGTACTCTTTGACCAACATCTTGATAGAACCCCCACCTCCAACCCCTGGCAACCACTATTCTACTCTTTGCTTCTTTGAATTCAACTCTTTTAGATCCCACATATAAGTGAGGTCATGCAGTGTCTGTCTGTCTTTGCCTGGCTTGTTTCACTTGTTGTAATGTCCTCTCGGTTCATCCACATTGTCACAAATAACAAATTGTCCTTCTTTTTTAAAGGTGAATACTATTCCACTGCATGTGTGTGTGTGTGTGTGTGTGTGTGTGTGTGCACTACATTTTCTTTATCCATTCATCTCTCAATAAACTATCTACTAGATAGATCTCCTGATAGACTTAGGTTTCCATCAACTTAGGTTGATTCTACAGCTTGGCTATTGTGAATAAGACTGCAATGAACATAGACATGCAGACATCTCTTCAAGACCCTGATTTAATTTCCTTTGGATTATACCAAAAAGGGGGATTGCTGAATTATATGGTAGTTCTATTGTTAATTTTAGAGGAAACTCCATACTCTTTTCAATAATGGCGATAGCAATTTATATTCCCACAGACAGTATACAGAGGTTCCTTTTTCTCTACATCCCAGCCAACACTTATTATTGTTTATCTTTTTTTTTTTTTTTTTTTGTAGTTTTTTGGCCGGGGCTGGGTTTGAACCCGCCACCTCTGGCATATGAGGCCGGCGCCATACTCATTGAGCCACAGGCACTGCCATTATTGTTTATCTTTCTGATAATAGCCATGACCACAGGCATGAAATGATATTTTGTGGGTTTGATTTTCCCCTGATGATTAGTGATGCTGAGCATTTTTTCATATACCGATTGGCTGTTTATATGACTTCTTTTGAGAAAAGTCTGTTTAGGTCCTTAGCCCATTTTTTAATTGGGCTATTTGTTTTCTCATTTATGAGCTATATGAGTTCCTTATACATGTTACATATTAACCCATTATAGTTTGCAAATATTTTCTCCCATTCCATAAGTGGCTTGTTTTGTTGACTATGTCCTTTGCTGTCTGGGAGCATTTCAATTGGAAACAATCCCATTTGTCTGTTATCATTTTTGTTGCCTGTGTTTTGGGAGTTACAGCCAAAAATTCCTTGCCTAGGCCAACATTAAGAAGCATTTTTTTCTATGTTTTCTTCTAGTCATTTTACAGTTCCAGGTCTTGCTTTTAAGTCTGTAATCCCTTCTGAGTTGATTTTTACTTATGGTGTGAGATAGAGTCCAAACTGATAATTCTGCAGTTGGATATTCAGTTTTCCAACACCATGTAATAAAGAGATTGTCCTTTCTCAACTATATATATTTGGTACTTTTATTGAAAACTTCTTGGCCATAAATATGTGAATTTATTTCTGAAATATTTATTCTGTTCCTTACTTTATATGTCTGTCTTTATAAGTGCCAGCCATGCTGTTTTGATTACTATAGCTTTGTAAAGCAAGTAGCATGATATCTCCAACTTTGTCTATATTTCTCCAGATTGTTTTTGCTAGTTACAGTCTTTTGTAATTCCACACAAATTTTAGGATTTTTTTCCTATTTCTTTCAAAATTCCCTTGGAATTTTGGTAGTAAATTGTAAATTGTTATGGGTAGTATGCACCTTTTTAAAATACTAATCCTTCCAGTGCATAAACACAGGATATTGTTCCATTTAATGTCTTTTCCAATTTCTTTCATTAATGTTTTATGGTTTTCAGTGTACAGCTCTTTCTGTTCCTTGACTGAAGTTATTCCTAAGTAATTTTTATTTCTCTTGTAAATAGAATTATTTTCTTGATGTCCTTTTTGGATAGTTGACTGTTAATGTATAGACGTGCTACTGATTTTTGTATATTAATTTTTTATCATGCAGTTTTACTGGATTTATTAGCTCTAACAGTGTTTGGGTAGAGTCTTTAGGGTTTTCTATGTATAAAATCATGCCATCTTCAAATGAAGACAATATGACCTCCTCTTTTCCAATTTGGATGCTTTATTTCTTTTTCTTGACCAAATTCTCTAGCTATAACTTGCAATAATATATAGAATAGAAGTGGTGAGAGTAAGCACACTTGTCTTCTTCCTCACTTGAGAGGAAATACATTCAAATTCTCATTATTGAACGTGGTGTTAGCTGTGGGCTAGTCATATATGGCCTCTATTATGAAAAACATTCCCTCTACTACCCTATTTGTTAAGAATTTTTATCATGAAAGGATGTTGAATTTTATCAAATGCCTTGCCTGCATCTATTGAAATGACATATGATTTTTATCCTTTATTCTGTTAATATAGTGTATCACATTTGTAGACTTGTACATGTTGAGCCATCCTTGCATGTTAGGAATAATCCCACTTGCTCATGGGTGTATGATCATTTTAATGCACTCTCGTATTTGGTTTGCTAGTATTTTATTGAGAACTTTTGCATTTATGTTCATCAGACACATTGGCCTATAAAATTGTTTCTTGTAGCCTTGTCTGGCTTTAATATGAGGGTAATGCTAGCTGCATAAAATGACTTTAGAATTGTTCTCTCCTTGTCTATTATTTTGGAGAGTTTAAAAGGGATTGACATTACTACTTCTTTAAATATTTATAACAATTTATCAGTGAACCCGTCACCTCCCAGCCCAAAGGAATGATACTAACATTGGAAGAGTCCTGGCACAGGTTCACTGGGCAGGCCTGGTGCTGAGGTCCCTGGGAAGGTCAGGTGCTCACTTCACTCTCTTTTTTCCACATGATGGAGCTCTCTCTCCACACTGTGATGCCTGGAGTTGGAAAGGGATGATGTGGATAATTTGAACTGTCCTTTCTCTCATCTTTAATGCATCTTTTCTTTATTTTTTTATTTGAGACAGAGTCTCACTTTGTTGTGCCCTCAGTAGAATGCTGTGGTGTCACAGCTCACAGCAACCTCAGACTCTTGAGCTCAAGTGATTCTTTTGCCTCAGCCTCCCAAGTACTACAGGTGCCCACCACAAAGCCCTACTATTTTTTAGAGATGAGGTCTTTCTCTGGCTCAGGCTGGTCTTGAACCTGTGGGCTCAGGCAATCTGCCTGCGTTGGCCTCCCAAGTGCCAGGATTACAGACATGAGCCACCACGCCCAACTAATGCATCTTTTCTTAGTTTTGTGCTCCACCCAGGTGCTGTAATCTCTTGCCTTGATTTGTTATTGCTTGTGAAAGTATTCTCATGTGTGGATAGTTGTTCAAAGTGATGTTTTTGCCACTAGATTGGCTCTGGAAAGTCCGATTCTACCATCTTGCTGACATTACTCCAATTTCATTCCCTTGTAAAGGGCAAAATTGAACAAAACAGCTAAAAGCAAAATCAAATGACCAGAAAAATACTTGTCTACAAATGTAAAATGAATTTTACTACCTTTTTATATGAATTATTCTTGTATCACAATATATAAAATTCTACATTAGCAATAAAGTGTGATGTTTTTAAAATACTCTCTCTTCCTAGCCTACTACATAAAAAGAGAAATATGTTAACCAAATAAGTATTTTAAAAATAGGTTATTAATAAATTATTTGTTCTGAAATTGTGTAGAATACACACATACATTGACAGTTCAAGTTTTAGCATCTATACTTTGAAGCAATCCTATTTATAAGGTTGGCGTACTATATTTCTGAAGTTCTCAAGAATATGATGCATGCATGTGGTTCAAGATCTCCAAGCACTTAATATAACATTATGTTCTTATTTTCTTAAGAACTTTTAGGTGAAAGAAAATAATATACACTTCTTTTTAGACTGGAATTCCTCTTATGTGCTTTTAATGCAGTTTTTGGCTGTTTTGAGACAGAGAGGATTTAACCATATGCACTCAGCAACTTTTGAGCTATGAGCTTAGGAAATATATACTATCTAATGCCATAGTATCTGTTCCTCAGAGGGATTTCTCCTAGGAATAACTCACATAGGACAGACTATATGCAGAACCAAATTCTGCCTTCACTTTTCTGTGCATTAATATTTAAGTTCATAATAGAAAAAAAAAATGATGTGCCTAGTCTTCCCTGACTCTGAGACTTCCCTTGACTTCAAATGACAAATTGATTTTTGTATACCTCATTGTTAGAATCTGAGATATGAGCCTCAGGCAATTATAGGAGACATGGATTCTCTACTTTTTTTTGTATTCTCTACTTTTTTTAGACAGAATCTCACTTTTTTGCTGTAGACTAGACTTCAGCCTTCCTCCCAGCAACTTCAAAGTCCTAGATTCAAGTGATCTTCCTGTCTCAGCCTCCCAAGTACTTGGGACAACAGGTGTCCTCCATGATGCCTGACTAATTTTTCTATTTTTAGTAGAGAGTGAATATTGCAAAGCCAACAATAGCCTCTCTCATAGTAAATTCCTCTCACTTTTTTAATCTCTCTGCTTTTAAATGAATCATGTGGTTAGGCCAGGCACACATAGATAATCTTTATATTTTAGGGTCAACTACTTTATATCTGCAAAACTTCTTTACAATACTACATAGATTAGTGTTTGGTTTGATAATTGGGGGCCAAAAATCTCAGGAAAACACCTTAGAATTTTGCCTCCAACACTTTTTTAGACTAACATCTTGGTACATTGTGACAGAGTGACTGGTTCCAACAAAAATAGCAATCAAATAGGACCATCCTAGTCCATAAATCTAATTCAGTGTGGTCAATTCTTATGACTTTATGTGCCTGATAAAAAGAATCTTTAAAGTTGGTGATCATAAACTCCTTAGCCTGGCAGGCCAGGGCCTCTATAACATTGCCCTAGTTTAACTTTCCACCAATGTTTTCTCCTCTGCATCTTCGTGCTCTATATTATGTTTCTTTCCTCCAGATATCATTTTTTATCTGGTAAAACTCTACCTTTTAATGAATAAAACAAAAAGAATAATTGAACACATACGATATTTGACAGCTCATACCTACCTTCAAGAACCTTTTATCACCAAAATATAAAGATTAAACTAGGGCTGGGCGCCCATATCTCAGTGGTTAGGACACTGGCCACAAACTCTGGGGCTGGGAAGAGACTGTTTGAACCTGGCACAGGCCTGTTAAACAACAACAAATATAGCCAGGCATTGTGGCGGGTGCCCCTAGTCACAGCTATTAGGGAGATCTAGTGGCTATTAGCCACTAGTCACAGCTACTAGGGAGGCTGAGGCAAGAGCATTGCTTGAGCCCAAGAGTTTGAGGTTGCTGTGACTTATAACGCCATGGCACTCTACCAAGGGTGACAAAGTGAGACTCCGTCTCAATATAAAAAAGAAAAAATTAAACTATAATGTTTGACACCTACTATTGATCAATCTCCCTAGGCCATATCTCCAGTTCCTTCTCCTTCTTCTCCAGTTCTCTCCAGTGACCCAAACAGAATATTATTCTCTAATATGGAATTTTGCCCTTCATAGTTTTTGCCTACTATTTTCTTTATTTTTTTTGAGTTGTTCATCCTCTTCATTTCTACTATGAAAACCTTACCTAACTTCTACTTCTACTATTACCAAGAAAAGAGTAATTTCTATAAGAGATTCTTTCCTATCATAAACAGCTAGAAAATTAGACAATGAATACACAGATGTAGAGACTCTTTTCGGATAGTGAACAAGAGGAGCACAGGGCTGTGATTCTTAAGAGAAGGTGAAAAAAACGAGGCAAGCCCTATGATTATCTTAGATTTCGGCCTGGAATAAATTTCTGGACACCTCCATGCAGAAAGAGGAATCCCAAACAAAGGCTGGCAGTCTTGAAAACTTAAGGAGACTGAGTTCAGGATGGAGTACCAAAGAGAAAGAACCCATGCAGAGAAATTGTCACAGAAATCTGCGTGGGTCCCTAACGTCTTTGGCAGACTGCTAATCTGTGCATGCATAAGGAAACTCCACAGGTTATGCAAAGAACAATTGCAAGAGAAAGAGCAACTGATGTGGAACTATAAGCCAAACAATTTCCAGAGTTTCACATAGGGCTGTAAATCTTTTGTGGTCTCACCAGCCAGAGCAAAGAGATTGTGATAGATGCAAAAAATATTCTATAGAAATCTAGACAATGTCAAATTTAAAGGACATTCAATAGGACACTAGAAAGGGCACACCTCAATAATGTGAAAAGTAAAGGTTACTCTATTATGTCATAACAAGTTTAAAAACAAGCCCTAAAGGATCACCTGATCTGTGGGTAATTATGCTATGTGACAGAACAAATCCCAATGCTGTTTAGAAGGGTACAACAAAATCCAACAGAAAACTATGTAATATACAAAATTAAATTAAAAAATTACTAATACAAATAAGTAATAAATGTATTCTATAATCAGGAGAAAAAAAAGCAGTCACTAGAAATATACACAGAAAAAAAGAAAAATTAAATTATCCAGACTTAAAAACAGCTATTTTAAGAATTGGAAATATGTTTAAGGATTGAAAGAAAAACATAAACCTAATATTGACAGAAACAGAAAATATTTAAAGAATATAAAGAAGAAAAAATAGAGATTAAAAAAAATCTGAACTAAAAATTACATCAATGGGATTTAAAACAGATTAGACACCAAAGAAGAAAAGATTAGTGAACCTGAAGACACAGTAATAGAAAATACTCAAACTAAAACACAGAGAGAATAAGAGACTGGAAAAAAAAGAACAGTGACTCAGTGGCCTCTGAAAAAATAAATACAAGCTTTAGTTCCAGAGAAAGGAGTGGGATTAAAAAAAAATTGAAAAAAATAATGGTTGAATTTTTTCCATTTTGGTAATAGTCATAAATCCACTGATCTAAGTATCCCAAAAATCCCTAAGCAGAACAAACACAGAGAAAATGACACCAGGGAACATTATAGCCAAATTGCTACATATTGCATATTAAAACCAACTTATGAACAGAAGGAGGAAAATTCTCATAGAGTGCACAAGTGAGCTTGGAATCCTGCCCTAAAAAATGAATAACAGTAGGAAAAAACAGACTACATCCATGAAAAATGACTGACAAATGTCAGGAGTAGGTTTTCCTCTGATAAGATTCCAGAAAAAATAAATAAAACCCAAAGCCAGAAAAAAACATAACATAGCACTTTAAGCAAGTACCTTGAATCAGAAATACAAAAACTAAAAACAGAAATGGACCAAAAAATACTAGAAATAAAATGAGACTGAATTTTCCTGATGAAATAGAAAAAATTACATCAAAAAAGAAGACTAAATTACTGGGTGCCTAAGTGAGAGTAAATTTGAATGCAAACTTAATAAAAGACTTTGAATAAATTCAATAAAGCAACAAAGAGAATAAAAAATGAGATAAAGAAATGAAAAGACTCGGGCAGCGCCTGCAGCTCAAAGGAGTAGGGCGCCAGCCCCATATGCGGAGGTGATAGGTTCAAACCCAGCCCTGGCCAAAAAGCTGCAAAATAAATAAATAAATAAAAGTCTGATTTGACTGTTTTTTAAAAAAAGAAATTAAAAGACTCAACGGTAAAGTGATTAAATGGAAGACTGACTAAAAAAATGCAAATATTCATTACACTACTGGTGTCCCTGAAGATAAAATATAAGAGAATTAAAATTTACACTCTAACACACACACACACACACAAAGGCCTTCTAAAAAATACACCCACACATTGAAAGAGCTTAGCAGGTACCAGAGAAAATTAACTTAGCATGATGAACTCTGAGACATAAAATCAAAATCCTTGGGGGCTCTGCCCCAAAAGAAGATATTATAGCCAGTCAACCTGTCATCAAACTGTCATTCAAATTTTAAGGTTGTAGAAAAGAATTTTGAATATGACTGAACTCAGAGAATTCTGTAAGGATATAAGTGCCCATCTCGATATGTCTACTGCAGAATGAGTTTCAACCTGTCATGAGATCAATGGAAAAGCTTCTCAAAAAACTTAAGTATAAGCATTTCATATCTTCAGTTGTACAGCAAAGAATAAAACAATGTTGGCATAAAGGTTTGAAAAATAATAAGAAAATGTTGCATGTTCTTTCAAAGTAGAAAGAATGCAAGTAAAATTGGGAGTAGGGAATGAAAAGGGAATGTAAAAGATAATAATACTATTGAATGCTACTTGGATTACAAATGTGAGTTGCGGGAAGATTTAAGTAAAGTTTTGGAAGCCCTTAGAATATAAGGGTTGTTAGTTAAATTATGAGAGTATGAGCACTCAGCAGTGGGCCAAAGGTGGAAGCCTGATGGCCCCTATTTCCTCATGGGAAGAAAACTTGGCTGCTGAAGCAGAGAACTGGCAAAGAGGGGTAAGGAGTTGGAAGTGCTGCTTTGGAGAATTGAAAGGAGTTCGCGATGAATGTGTCACATGGTTCTAGAGCAGCACTGAGAAGAAGGCACAGCAAGGGTATGAGGGGTCCAGAGTCCCACCCAGGAGACCCCAGGATGTACCATTACAGCCCTGGTCCTGCATGGAGAGTGAAGAGAAGCCAGGCAGGAAGCGGTTGCTGACAGACTCACGGAACAGGAGTCAAGGGGTGAGTACCCTTTTTAGACCAGTAAGTGCTTAAAGTGAGATTTAACATTTATTTATTTATTTATTTAAAGACAGAATCTCAAGCTGTCATCCTGGTTAGAATACTGTGGCATCACAG